>JAKTWG010000058.1:0-62715 GCA_030560915.1 Pichia sp. NRRL Y-12824 | reverse complement strand
CTGACTACCCACCATTAGGTAGATTCGCTGTCAGAGATATGAGACAAACCGTTGCTGTTGGTGTTATCAAGTCTGTCGAAAAGGTTGACAAGGCTGGTAAGGTTACCAAGTCTGCTGCTAAGGCTGCAAAGAAATAAGTTATTTGATGTTCAATTTTTATTTGTATTTCTTTTAACTAATTATTTTTCTCTATTATACTAATTTTTTTTTTTATTTTCTTTTTAAGATTTGTTATTTTAATCTTATAAAGTTTCCTTATACAACTCTCCTTTTTTTTTATATAGAAATTTTATATCATTATTATTGTCAGTAAATTCATTTACTGCAATTTAAATTCAATTTACAAAGAAATATTAAAAAACAAAAAAAAAACAAATAAAGAAAAATAAAATTTACCAACGTTGCATTTTAGCTTTTTCTCTTGCAAATTCTTCTCGAATCCTTGCAGAACTACTTTGCTTTTTAAGCTTAGGTGGAGAAGTTGGAGGATTTGAATTTTCCGCTGGATCTTGAAGCGGAAGGTTAGTAGACTTTGGATCTTCAACAATACCTGCAGGATAAGCAGCATATGACAAACGTGAAATATTAGATTGAGTCCTTAATCTAGGTTTTCTACCCAAAGAATCACTTGAATTATAAAGTGGTGCAGTTGGAACAACGCTATATTTTCTTTCTTTAAATGAGACACCCACTTCTTTGATAGTATTGATATTACCTAATCCATTATTTTTAGTCAGATCTAATTCATTAAACTTATCCGTTGCTTCATCATATACATATAAATGCCATAATACTCCAAAAGGTTTAGGTTCAAACATATAAACTGAATGTAATGGAACATCTAACTCTCCAATTGAATCTTTTTGTAAATTTAAAAAATATGCCATTAAAATTCGACATACCACACGATGTGTAATAAGTAACAGATGCGATTTACTTCTTTCAATTTCATTAATGACTGGTTTTAATCTAGCAATTACATCAAGGTATGATTCACCCCCTAAACCTGGATATCTATATGTTAACTTATTAATTATGCGATATTCAAATTCGTATGGGAATCTTTCTGCTATTTGCTTATATGTCATACCATCAAAATCTCCTACTCCTAATTCATTTAATAATCTTAATTGTTTTGTATCATACTTGATCGGATTATCAAAAGGTACTGAAGTTTGAATTGCCCTTTTCAAAGCTGAACTAATTACTGTGACTCTATGATCGTTTTTTCTTCTTCTAAGTTTTGAATCAAACTCGAGTTTCTTTCTAGCAACAAATTTTTCCAAGGCAATTGCATATTTCTTGCCTCGATTAGTTAAACCAGAATCACCTCCAATTTTACCCTTTACATTATCCAATGATTCTCCATGTCTTGTAATAAAAATTAACCTCTCTTTCAAATTAAAATTCAAAAAATAATAAATGATTTGTGATGCAAGATATCCATTGATATTACAAGATATAACTTTCCTACCAACATCTATCATTTGAATATATTGGAAATTAGGATTCAGTTCTTCTCCTCGTGATATAGTTTCATATACCCTTTCATAATTTGCTAATCTATTAATGAAATCTTGTTTTGCAAGAAATGGATTCATATCTTTATAATCTGGTCCTTTTAATTTCAATAAAATATTCTTCTCAATTAATTCTGCATCATTACAGATACTTTCTAAATACAAAACCCTTAATCTTCCATTACTTCGTTCTTTAATCCTATTAAAAATCATTTCCCGTCGCTTCTTAGTCGTATTGGTAGCATCGAAAACTCCAACACATCCATCACCAATTAATAAATAGTCAAGTAAAGTATCCAATGTTTCTGTAGCCCATTCTTCACGTAATGTGATTGTTTCTTTGTTATTTGGTGAAAAAAATGATGCACTTTGTGGAATATTATCAGGTAAAGGTTTTTGACATGGACCTATTGATTTCCCACTATTTTTGCATCTAGATCTTCTAGTTGATCCAACATTAAATATTTTAGCATTGATTTGTAACCAGTTTAAATATCTGACTAGTTTGTTACTCAAATATGATTTTCCACGTGCAGGTAATCCAACCATAACAACAACTAATCGATCATCGATGGAAAAATTGGATGATCCATTTTGTGATGCAGTGGAAACTGCTTGACATGGTTTATCAAATACTGAATTTGTTGGAACTGAGGATGATATTACACCTGAATTGTCACTTTTTTCACTACTTTTATGATTTGCCGCTTCTTGTATATCCAGTCCTTCAACAGGATTAGGAGCAAGTCTATCGTATTTCCGTTTAAACTTTTCCAAATTTAATACAGTGTCTTTAGATGTGTTTAAATCAAACATGCTAAGTTCTTCATAATCACATTCAATTCTTTTGTCTTTAGGAACTTTCGAACCTGATTCCAAATCAACCAGATCAATAGCAGAAAATACAGGAGTATCTGTTAAAGGGTGTGCATGAAACTTAGCATTATTAACTTCATCATCATTATCAACACTAACATCAGCAACATCATTATCTTCCTCATCTTCCTCATCATATTCTACATCGCTTTCAGCACCACTATCAGGTTCACTTGAGTAGAATTTTTCTATTGACCTTTGGTTAAATAAATTATTTGCTGCACCCGAACCGACATTTGAATAATCTCTGTTTAAAGTCAATGAAATAGAAGATGAGTAATTCTCTTCGTCATCGGTTGTGCAAAGGTCAGATTCAGGCAGATTCGTCAGTGTGAATGGATATGTATTGGCAAATGGGTTATGGAACAGACCACCAGTATCATCTCTCAAAATATTCGATGGTGCAATTGCAGGAGCTTCGTGTTGTACATTCGGAACTGTTTGAGATGCTCCTGATTGTGGGGCTGTTGAACGGTGGGAAGGATGTGTCATTGGGGATATTGAACGTTCTCTGTTTTGCATGTCTTCTCTTTGCATTGTTGCGAAAAATAGTTATTAAAATACACTTAAGGTGATACACAAAGAAAGAAAAGAAGAAGGAGAAGAAGGAGAAGAAGGAGAAGAAGAAGAGGGGATGGGCAAGGGCAAGGGAAAGGACAGGCATTTAAATAGGGGAGAAAAAGATGGATGACCTCCAAGATAAGAGCATAATATCTGTCCATCCCGCCCATTTTATGCCAAATGCTGGCCATTTTCCTGTCTAGACGCTGTCTGCCAACATTCTGTCAACGAGTTCGTCCAATGGACCGTAGTCCTTACGACTTAGTACGTCAAACTCTCTACAGAAAAGCACAAAGTGTTTGAGACTCGTGTTTAAATGTGTCTGAAGTCCGAGTTCGTTGATTTCGTCGAAATGGTGGCAATACATATGTGCATAGACACGGAATAGTCTTTTCATTATGGTTTTCACCAATACTGGGAACTGTTTGGGGAACGGCACACCCATTTTTGTAGGAAATATGGTTTCATCATCAAGGAACCCTTGGATCCATTCCATCAATGCTTCCACGTAACCTGGGGCACTCATCGATACTGGCTGTTTACCATTTCTATGCATTGGATCTTGCCAGAGATATTCGTATTCTTGTGTAGCTATCATTCGTGGACATGTAGTTGGAGAGCAGAATTCAGTGATTGTTCCATACAACATGTTGATCTGGTTATAAAAATCAACAATATAAACAGCAAGCCATTCGTTGATATCTTCACCTTTTGGTAGTTTGACAGCCTTGGCAAGGGCAGATCCGGAACCAAGTGTTTGTTCAGCATAGGTTCTGATTTCACGGTGATTAGTCACCTGCTGTTGTTGTTGTTGTTGTTGTTGTTGTTGTTGCAGGTCATCTGACTGGGATTGCTGTTGCAGTTGATATTGTTGTTGTTGTTGATGTTGTGGAAACCCGTATTGAACAACGTTTGCGGATATCGGAGAAGAAGGAACGGAATCGGGGTTTCTTCTAAACGCCCTGGTAGAGCGGATAGTTGGAATCGAGGATCCGTTGAAGTGGTTTTGCAAGAAAGACGCCATTGTTTTAACAAAAATGAAATTTGTTTAAACGGAAACACCAGAACGATTGTACGATTATACAACACGAAAGAACTCATAGTTAAAAAAAAAGCCAACGTGAAATCGACACACTGTAAAACCCATTTTGTTCGCTCTGTTTACTTTTGTCCAAAAATAGCCATGTTGCTTTGTGTGTTAAACAGGGTACGATCGTTTTTACAAACTTTGATTGAACCAGACCAGGACCAACCATGGGATTAATAGAACCTAACTCCACTGATAAGATTGATTCGGCTGTTCCCGAAAACGAATATGAACAATATCGGGCTAAATTAGCAGAAGCTAAATTAGATTGGTCATTTTCTATTGTTTCAGGATTCTTCAAACAAAGTGATATGACAACAAATGATCTTGAATACAACTCTCTTGAAGATCATTTTGGTTTAAATAAAAAATCATGGCCTAATTTGCTCAATGAGTTGAGAAAGTTGAATGAATCAGTTGATAATCCCGCAAATGAAAAATATAAATTAGTTCTTTGTGCAAGACATGGTCAAGGATATCATAACAAAGCTGTTGAAATCTGGGGATTAAAAGCATGGGATGATCATTACTCGCATTTAGAGGGGGGTAAAGCACCGGATGGAACAGAAATGGTATGGGGTCCTGATCCATTTTTAACTGAAAAGGGTGAGAATCAAGCAAAATTAATGAATGATGCATTAAGAAAAGAAATTATTGAGTTTGGACTTCCTATTCCTACAAAATTATATTCATCCCCATTTACTAGATCATTACAAACTCTGTGTTTTACTATGAATGGAATTTGTATGCGTCATGAAGATGATACATGTCAGGATTTATTAAACGGAGGTAAAAGATTAAGACCTCTTATTATGGAAGATTTAAGAGAGACTATTGGTGAACATTTATGTGATAAAAGATCTACAAAAAGTGTTATCGATGAAAGGATGCATGGATGGGGGATTGAATTTGAAGAAGGATTTCAACAAAATGATATTTATTATAAAGATGATTGGAGAGAGACTATTCATGAACAAGCATTAAGAGCCAATAAATTTTTGCAACACGTGTTCAATAGTACTGATAACGAAGAAATTATTTATTCAACATCACATTCAGGTGAGATTAAAGCATTACTTATTGCTACTAATCATAGACAATATACTGTACCTACGGCAGGTATGATTCCATTATTAATTAAAGCAGTTAAAAACTAAGTAGAATTTTTTGTAGTTAAAATATTATTTTTATTATTAATAAACTATATCGTTAGCGGTTATAAAAGTTGATCAATTTGAGATAAACTAGCATTTGCAAAATATCTAACATCATCATCATCATCATCATTTGCTAAATTTTGTAAAGTTGGTTTGATTTCATCATTTATTATATCTTTATAGTTTGAATTTAAAGAATTTGCAACATTTAATAAAGATTTGGCAACGTTAAATCTAATATTTGGAACTTTATCATGTGATAAAGCATTGATAAAAGGGTATAGATAATTTTTAACGGTTTCCTGGCTAACCACTGAAATTAATTGATCAAAAGTGAATAAACATGTTATTCTACAAATGAAATTATTAAAATCTTTAGATTGACTTTTTTCTAACAGTTTATTAATAATTTCTTCTTTACACCAATCTTCACCAAAAAATTCTGTTAATTTTTTCAAATTTATAACTGCAGCATCTCTAATTGAATAAACTGGATCCCATAACCATTCCATACATAATTGACCTAAAGATTTATCAAAAAAGGAAATACCTAATTGTTCAGCTAATAAAGGAATTTGTTGAATGATTGCTAATCTAACCCTCCATAACTTATCATGAGCTAAAGCTGTAATTGCAGGCATTAAACTTTCAGATAATAATTGAATACCAATAACTTCATTAACTATTTGCAAATTCGAAATTATATTTAATCTAACATCACTAAATTCATCTTTTAACATTTCAATAAAAATAGGTAATAAAAATTCAATTGTTGAATCTTTACCTAAGATCGGAGCTAAACCAGTTATTTCGCTTGCTAAGGCACTTCTAACATTTTCAGATTCGTCCATACTTAATTGATTAACAATTGGGACTATTTCTTTTAAAACAATGGATTTATCTGGATCTGCATTATCAATCAGTTTTGAAAACCCAGGTAATTGTTTTGAGATTGATTTTCTAACTTCAGCTTCATTATCTTTCATTAAAGAAATAATATTTGGGACTAACTTAAGAGTTAAATCATTATCATTAAAATTAATTATTAAAGAATCAAATCTATCGGCAACCATATATCTTACTCTCCAACTTGGATCATTAATTAAAGTAATTAAAGAATTAAATAAATCATTAATACTACTATCAGGTTCTTGATTATTTTTCAGGAATTTTAAGATTGAAATTAAGACATCGATACTTAAAAATTTCACAGAATCTTGATTATCATTAACTAAAGATTGATACATGTTAAGAATTAAATTCCAAATTGAACCATCTTCATTATCAACTAAAGATGCATCATCTATTGAATTATTTAAATTTTGAACAGTAATAAAATGATCAAATAAGATATCGATTAATAAAGGTAATTCTTTAGCAGCAGCTTTTCTAACCATTGGAGAATCATCATGAATTAAATCCAAATATAGTTTTAATAAATTATATCTTTCCAAATTATTAACTTTAATTATGATTGATTTGAATAAACCAGTTGCAGCAATATGTAAAGAGAACCATCTTTCCTTAGCTAATCTATTAATTAAAGGTAAGAAATTATTAGTAATTTGATCACTTGATAAGGAAACTGCTACTTTATTAAGGGATTCAATTGCCTTTTCTCTAACTATTGGTTCTTCACAAGCTGAAATTTTTTCTAAAACAGGGATTAAAATAATTGAGAACTGAGAACCACCTATTAAAGGTACGAAATTACCTAGTTCTTCAGCTGCGATTGCAATAACTTCGTCCTCATCTTCAGGAATCACATCTTCTAAAAAAGGAATTAGTTCAGATCTTGTTCTCTCAGGTCCCAGAGCAATTGCAATTGTATCTAATCTTTTCATTGCTTGAACTCTACTAGCAACATCATCATGTCGCAGTTCGTCCATTAGGAGGGCGATTGGGTATAATTCTTCGACCTGAGGTTGTGACATTGTGGTGTAAAAGGTGTGGTTTGAAATGCTAGACAGAAGCTATGTGAGATAATGGAAGTGATGAAAGCGGCAGATCGGATTTGAAGAAGTATGTATCCAGAGCCGACCAAAAGACAGCCTAATAACAAACCAGAAACAGACCAGAAACAGACCAAAGAGAAACACCATCCAGCATGGTTGACCACACTAAGAAAACGGTGCACGGGTGAATAAAAGTGAAATGTTTGTTACTGAATTTGAAATCTATGTTCATAGCTTGTAAGCAATGATTGTGGCTATGACGGTATGTCCGTTTCTAGAGTATTATACACAGGTATTTAGAGACTATATTAATAGTTACAACAATGTTGACTTTTATTTCAGTTGAAGAGTTGATTGAGAATTGAACGTCGTCGTTTACATAGCGACGATCGACGCATTGGTGTTATCTTCTGTACTATCTGTCACGTGTAGCTCGTGTCAGTAACAAGAATAGATTAGGATATCTTACTCTATTCATATTCTATACTTAGTTTATACTTTTATAGACAGTTCTATAAACTTACCTATATAATAACCTTATTATTATATTTTATTATTATTTCTATCAGATATCTTAGGCCACAGTCGATTTAACTGTGAATAACGTACGTACATATTAAAGGCGGAGACTTACTCTTAAATACGTACTTTGAATCTTTGTAAAAATTAATTTTAGTAAGAGGCTTATAATTAACACAATTATAAGAAAAGATTCAATCACACACTATAGAGAAAAAAAATCACAATTAATAAATGCGAAAAACCAAGCAAAGATCTAAATGATCAATTCATTGCTTATGGATATGGACAAGAGGCTCAGCGAAGAACAGAAAACGACGCAAGAGTCAATTCAAAACTTGCATAATCGAATGGATGCTACTGAAAAAAAGATTCAGATCATGAAAAAAAAAAGACGATGATGCTATAAGTTTCAACGAAAAGATGCTTGACAATTCTGAAGCTCTTTCCATGCTCAAATCAAAAATTAACGAATTAAGGAAAGACGAACATTTTTTAGTTCAGTCGAATGATTTGTAAAATTGTTCGAGTAGCTTTAACACAGGTGTTAAAGGCAATTTCATTTATGGATTGTGGCTCAAACCTTTATCATCGTATATCAAAGAAAGACAAAAAAACCGAAACAGCCAATACCGTTACTGCGGCTTTTGGTTATCTCCATTATATGAGATATCCAATACCTAACTCGCATAATTAATGGTAATGCAGAACAGTTTGAACTCATCGCTGTTGGACGTATAGTGAAAAACTTTTTGACTGCAACTTTTAGATGTTCTGTTACTTGTATATCCTTCATAGGGTTTTGCAGCTTTCATATATACGTGAATAATCCTCTTTATTACTGACACAATATATCTTCCATTTAGACAGCCGACTACATAAAAGGTACAGTTCACCACAATCAGGATCGGTCATACTAACTTTTTAGAGAACAAAGTTATTCCTCACTAATTCAGACACCCTTTGGTTGGCTTCAACCCCTGCAGTAAGCGATTTGTTTTTGAAAGATTTGGAATAAGACTTTTCAGCTGATTTTGTTCAATGTTCCTTAAATGATCTTATCGTTGCATCAATTAGCAAAACACCCTGAAATTATAGTAGATAAAATTTTTAGAACGGTTGATCAATAAGAATTATGTTTTTCAATCAACTGGAGGTAATTATTTCAAGAGTCAATTAAATTTTTAGGTTATACCATTAAAATTGGCAAACGTTATCCATCTCCTTCCAAGATTAAAACAATTAACAACGTAGAAATTTTTCAAATTGTTGAAGAATGGTCCACTTTCTTGGTTTAATAACCGGTCCAAAAGCCTTTTATATCAGTTGCTGCAACGCTAATTAAACTCAAGATTGAACTTTATCCTTTCCTTTGCAAAAAGGAGAGGAAAAACATCTAAAATTGTTGTAAGTATTTATCCTCCAATTTCATAAGACTTAAACATACAGTTTGAAACACTGTTGGTTTACAACTTTTTTTTTATCTAACCAAAGAAATTTTTATCATAGAAAATGCCTTTGAGGTAGACCTTTGAGGTATGATTTTTTAAGAATATCATGAAGTTCATACCGCATTTTTCTCCAAAAATTTCAAATTTCAATCGAAGCAGCAATAGATGCTACATTATTTTACTAGCATTGACACATAATTATCCTTTGTTGTCAAACGTGATCATAGCGGAGTAGAGACTGAAAACCAAAAATACTCCCCTCTTCAAAATTTTTTTGCTGAGAGCTCAAAGACTGAGTTCCTCTAAGTGAAACGTGTTTAGAAATAGGTACATGAGTGGGAATCACTAATTGTACAGAAAGGAGATCCAAAATATTGATAACAAGATGTTAAATGAACAAGATTATGATTATAGGGTATTCTTTTGATTTGAAGAGCTCTTAACGTTAGTCTAGGGGATAATAAAATGCCTGAATAATTGGGGATTGCTTTCCCAAACTTACCAGATTTTTTCAAAAATACAATTTTTTCAAAGTGAAAGAAATATGGTTTTACTTTGGATCATTTAAAAGCTCAAAACGTTCTCTCGATTGATGCTTCTTATCCCCGATCAGCTGAAGATCATCATTCAAGTAATTTTTGTTGATCTAATCTCAAGATAGTAACATCAATCTCAACAGAGCCGCTTCATGAGCTACCATAAAATCTTGAGCAGTATTAACGGTTTGAGTGTCTTTAAGTTTCTTGTAAAATTTGAACCCAAAACAGTAACTAACAGGAAAATTATTGAAGATTGTTGTGATAGTGTTGTGAACGATAACTGGTTTTTTTTAAATTACACTCTGTAATTGGGGATCTAGAATATTAAACTTTTTTTGTCAAACTATCAACAGATTTTTCTCCTGTTCGGACAGTAAGTGACTTATTCAAAGCGATGGTGACAGTACAAGAAGATTGTTTTCAAACACACGGTTCATCCATAAGATACGGCCTTTGAAATGTCAACAAAGTATTTCCAAGAGTTCTACTAATCATAATAAAATTACAGTACGGTATTTAGGCGAATAATTTTGGTGTTTTTAGGGGTGTTTAAGTGAAAACGAAAAAGAGGCTCAGCTATAATCATGGTTGTGATTATTCTGTTTTGTTTTGTTTTGTTTATATGGGGGTCTTTGTAATTAAATAGTTACACATGGGTGACACGGACAGCCTGAAAGAGTCCCTGATGAAGTCTGTGTCGGAAACGGGTGATCCATCCGGCCAACTGAGTTTGTAGTCGGCGAAGGCGAAGAAGATGGCGATGGGGGCCAGTTAGAAAAAGTATAAGTAGACAGAGAGAGACGACGGTGATGATTCTGTTTACGTTAGTGATGTTGCTAATAATGGTGGGTTTGGAAAGGATAGTGGGTTTTGTCTTGGCCTTTGTTGTTACATGTTTCTTCTTCTTCTTCTTTTTCTCCTTTTTCTTATTTGCAGATGCTGCTGTTGATACGAGTTTGGCATCATTGCTGTTTCCATTGTTTCCGTTGTCAATTAGAGTAGTATTAGAGATAGTGCGTTGAGAAAGAACATTATTGGCTGTCTTTTTTGTTTCTGTTAATATGTCTACTTGAGTATCCACATCATCAATATCTGAATCTGTATTGTAGATTGCATCATCTGAATCTGAATCTGAGTTAGCGTTAGAATACATGTCCAGCATGTCATTCTGTTTATCCTGTTGTTTAATTTCCTCATCGTAAGCTTTAATCCATGATAACCAACCTTGCAAATCCTTCTGATTGATCATTTCACTTGATCTAAGTTTATCCAACGTAACTTCAAGTCCGTAATTCTTGTATATTATCTGAGAATAGTAAAATTTGATAATTCTTTCATCATTACATTGAGTTTCTGTAATATATGATTGTACTTGGTTTTGTAAATGAAGCTTGTTAAAATTAAAAGCCGTATTAGATTCTATTATAAAACACATAAGGACAAGTTGATTATTTGATCTAAGGTTGAGTTTTTGTAGTAATTCGAACAGTCCATTGTTATTGAAATCATTGACAACTGAAATTTTGATCTGGTCGTCTGTGTTGGGGAACAAAAGGAATTGGTTGGAAGTAGTGGAAAGATTGAGGTATTTAGTATGGTAGTATTCATTAAGGAATGGGATAAGGAGAGAGAAGTAGAGTTTGATAATTTTGGCAATTAAATTGGTAGGTATCGAAGATATGGATGGAGTTGATTCGAGGTGTTGAATGAGGGGGTGGACAAGAAGAAAAGCCCTTTCAAAGTTGCGATGGAGGTAGTATCGGATGGCCAGGTTGTATGTAGTAGTAATGGCAGCGGTATCCATGATCTGTGGGGAAAGACAAATATCAGCCTAGACATGCAACACGAGGAAATAGGAAGTAAGAAGTAAGAGGTAAGAAACAAGAAATAAAGAGAAAAACGAAGCGAGCGACGAAGGCGATTTTGCCTTCTTTTGCCTTTATAGCACAGGGGAAGAGAAGAGGAAGACGTTGGAGAAGGGGTTGTAGAGCTTGCTGCCTTGCCGTTTAGACTCTAAGCAATACATCGCCAACATGTCCAGAAGATACGACAGCAGAACCACCATTTTTTCGCCTGAAGGCCGGTTGTACCAGGTTGAGTACGCCCTTGAAGCCATCAATCACGCAGGTACCGCTATTGGAATTATGTGCAAGGATGGAATTGTCCTGATTGCTGAAAAGAAGGTTACCAGTAAATTGCTTGAGCAAGACTCGAGTTCTGAGAAAATGTACAGGTTAAACAACCAGACACTGTGTGGTGTGGCCGGTATGACAGCTGATGCTGGGATTTTGATCAATTATATCAGAGAATCTTCACAGGAATACTTGAAGATTTACAACAAGGAGCCAACTTTAGAACACATTGTCAAGAAAGTGTGTAATTTGAAACAAGGTTACACGCAATTCGGTGGATTAAGGCCTTTTGGTGTTTCCTTTTTGTTTGCAGGATATGATGATAGAAATGGATTTCAACTTTACACGAGTAATCCATCAGGTAATTATTCTGGATGGAAAGCCACCAGTATTGGATCTAACAACTCAAGCGCACAGACTATTTTGAAACAGGAGTACAAGGATGACTTGACTATGGAGGATGCCAAGACGCTAGCTCTTAAGGTAATGAGCAAAACCACAGACAGCACCAAACTGACCAGTGACAAGATCGAATTTGCCACTGTCAGCCGTGACCTGCAGGGCAGCATTGATCTTAAGATCTGGCCTGCCGACGACGTGGAGCAGCTGTTGAAGACGGCGGGCCTGGATGAGCCAGCAGAGGAATAGAAGATAGAGATCAGGTGTAATCCGTATAGTCCGTACAATAATCAGTGCAAATCAGTGTAATCAGTCTGTATTTTCTGTATTTTCTTATTTTTCGCATTTCTTTGCGGGCAAACCGGGTGGCAAAAGTTGGTTACGGAATGGTATTAGGTTATTTCGTTGTTCTTTCTTCTTCTCTTCTTCTCCTCTCCTGCTTCCCTGAATATCAAACACTCTACAGCCATGTCCCGTCTTGCTAACATTGTCTCCAGACTCGCCCTTCCAGTCTCCGCCCTCGTGCTTTTCGCTGACCTCTCCCTCTACGACGTCAAAGGTGGTGAACGTGCAGTCATCTTCGACAGATTCTCAGGTATCAAGCCTACCGTTGTCGGCGAAGGTATGAACTTCATCATTCCTTGGCTTCAAAGACCAATCATCTACGACGTTAAGACTAGACCAAGAACAATTACTACAACTACAGGTTCAAAAGATTTACAAACTGTTTCCATCACATTAAGAGTCTTACATAGACCTGATGTCATGAAATTACCTGTCATTTATCAAAATTTAGGTTTGGATTATGATGAAAGAGTCTTGCCTTCCATTGGTAATGAAGTCCTTAAGTCAATTGTTGCTCAATTCGATGCTGCAGAATTAATTAATATGAGAGAAGTGGTTTCTAATAAAATCCGTCATGAACTAGAACTAAGGGCAAACAACTTTAACATTAAATTAGAAGATGTTTCTATTACCCATATGGCATTTGGTCAAGAATTTACTAAAGCTGTTGAACGTAAACAAGTTGCACAACAAGAAGCTGAAAGAGCTAAATTCTTAGTCGACAAGGCCGATCAAGAACGTAAAGCTGCAATTATTAGAGCAGAAGGTGAAGCTGAAGCTGCTGATCATATTTCTAAAGCTTTGACCAAAGCCGGTGATGGTTTATTGTTGATTAGAAGACTTGAAGCTTCAAAGAATATTGCTGCAACTTTAAGTCTTTCTCCTAATGTTGCTTATTTACCAAAAGGTGGAGCAGGTGATGAAGGTACAGGTCAATCCCTTCTTCTCAACATTGGTCGTTAATTAATAAACCGGATCATCTACCCTTTTTCATTTTATCTTGTCTATATATTTTATATAAAAAACGTAATCCATCGTGGACTCTTTCTGTTTGCATCCGAATATATCTTACCCGAGATTTCGAGCATTCGGACATGTTTTTTTCTGTATTATCTCCACATTTCCAGATTCTTCTTTCTCTTTTCCGGTTACTGTTTTCTTTTAAAAATTTTAACATTTTTTCATTTATCAGCACCTATGGACACAGCTACATTTCCAATCGCTTCTGAAACGCAGGTTACTGATACCAGTGCAAATTCTTCAACCCCAGATACTGTTTTTCATGGTGATATCAATACCAAAATTGCTTGTTTGGCTTGCAGAGAAAAAAAGCTCAAATGTGATAAATTATTACCTGCTTGCACACGTTGTCTAAAGAAAAATAAACATTGTGTTTATGTCGAACATAGGAAAACAGGACCTAAACCAAGTCATGCAACTTTTACGATCAATCCGAAAAAATCATCAAAATCATCAACAACAAAACATCGATTTACAAACTCTTTAAATAGTATAGATACCTCCGTTAAAAGGAAAGAAGAAATATATTCACCAATTTCTGATCAAAATACATACATCCAACCTTATTCTTTTAGTATGCAATCTCCGATTTCTTCATTACCTGCACCATCACCATCATCTTATTCGTCTTCTTCAACAGTTCAACAACATCCTCGTATACCTGTACATAATTTTATGAATCCACTAATCCCAACAGAAAATTATTTTGACCAACCATTGGTTCAAAATAATATAGCTCATCTGAGGAACCAATCATTGCCTCAGTCAGTGCAACCACAATTACTGCCGTTAACACAGCAACAAAGACAACAAACACGAGAAACACAAGACCCTCAACTCATGCAATCACCATCACAACAAGATCCTGATAAATCCTCTTATTTTAATACGAGCTTGACTAATATTGCTAACAAATCCTTTGAAGAAATTATTGGATTGCCAGATTTAGGTTTAACAATGCAAGATATTGATACATTGCATGCTTTTTATTTTAATTCAAACACCAGAATTTTCAATTATTCAACTCAAAGATATTATAATACATTTGTTAAAGAACCTAAACTGATATTACATTATTCCTATATGATTTGGACAATTTCATCATTTTATTTAGATCAATATGAACATATGGTTGATAAATTATATCAAGCTGCATTAACTCAAATGAATGATTATTGGGAATCAAATAGAGATTCTTTCCATTCAGATATTTTAACATATTTACATGCATTATGTTTAAAATCTCAATTTGAATTTTTATCAGGAAGAGAAATGAGAGCTGCATTGACCGTTTCGTCTTCAGTTAGATTAACTCAAATGTTTGGTTATGATCAAATAGATTTGTCTCCAACAACTTTAGGTGCACCTGCTATTTTTTTCAGAAGTTTTACATTATCAAAAGAACAGTATGAATCAAATAATACAAATACTCTATTAAGAGATGATAATTTAGATCCTGATATACCTTTAGTCGAAGAACGTAGAAGAGTACTTTGGGAAGTTTATGCAATTGATAAATGGTCTTCTTTAGTTACTGGTTTACCATGTGCTTTATCTGTTGATAGTTTATCTGTAATATTTACAAAATTACCATCTCCAACAACTTTTTTACCACTTAATAATGATTCAGAAATTCAAGAAAATAATCAAACTAATGAAAAAAGTAGTTATTATTTACATGAAGCAATGCAAAAATTAGATAATAATCAAGTTTTATTAGATATAAACTCATCATCCTCAAAAATTTTACTCTTAACAATTTCAGAAAATATTATTAAATGGTGTAAAATGTTTTTAAATATGATTGAATTAGAAACTTTAAAATCAATAACTAGTATCGATTCAATTAGAAATAAAGTTGATGAACTCGTTAAAAATTTTGAAAGTATGCATAATAATTTACTATTTTTTGATTTAACAACTGAACCTTTGATGAACATTGTTATAACTAATACTTCTACATTATTATATCAAAGTGTTTTAATTAAATTTGGTTCATTATTTGATTTACAATTTAAAGAAGACCCTTCAGGTTCAAACATTTGTGAAAATGAAATTAATCTTTTTAAAGATATTCTTTATGAGGTTGCATCAATGAGTGAAAAAATAGTCCTAAGATTTATTAAAAAATCGCATATCGAAAATCATCTTAAAAAAGCTCCAGTTTTTATCGTTTTCATAAATAGTATAAAATCATTATTTCAATGTATTGCATTTGTCTATAGATTTAACAATATTTTAAAAATAGACGAACAAAGAAAAAGTTCATTATTAAATACAATTAATTTAGCAGCTACAATTATTAACAATATGTCCGCAAAAACTCCAATTGTTGAAAAGACAAAGACAATTATAAATAATGGTCAAGAATTATTAGATCATTCTCCTCATTTACTTTCGTTTTTTGATTCGTTTTTTGATTCTGCAAAAACTTACTAAACTTCCTTTAATTTCAAACTAGTTTAAAATTACAACTACATATAAGTTTATGTAAATAATGTCTGTGTATTTTTATAATGATCATATTATGTCCAGTTATCAAGCATGTTTGGAACATTCACATGTGCTTTTGGTTTGACTTGTGGTTTCGAATCGATGAATTGATCGAGTACATTCATAGGTTTATTAGTTTGTTTCACCTGCGGTTTTGCATCCATAAAATCATCCAATAAACTTGGTTGTTTAATAGGTTTTGCTAATTGATAACTATCCAACAAACTGCCTCGTCTTCTTTGTGGAGCAACAAACGAATCCAGCATACTTGGTGTAGATTCTTCACCAAACGAATCCAGTAAACTGGAAACAGGTTTAGATGTTGATGTTGATCCTGATGATTCAGAGTTCATAAATTTGGCAAGAATATCACCAGGTTTCTTTCGTTTTGTTTTTTCTTCTGAAATCTCCACTTTAGAAATTTTAGTACTATCTTGTACAGAAAATTCCCATTTTTGAACAAGATACAATGCAAGCCAATCACATCCCATTTTAGAATACATTGTAGCTGCTTTAATAACAAATGAAAATTCATGCTTTGGATCAATATTTGTAATACCTTTATAATAGTCCACATTTCTATGTCTCAATGAATCATACATCACTAACAACACTGGATCTTCCGTATTACTCGTTCTTACAACACTATCAATATTTGGCCATTTATAATTTGGTAATAATCTTGCAATATCTTCTTTAATATCAGACAATGGTTTAATTAATGCCTGTGCAGCATGTGGTTTATCTCCTAAAATCCAAAAAATCCAGCTTAGCTTCCATCTATCATTAGCTATAATCGATTCTGTTAATAATTGTCTTTCAATAATAGATTTTATACTTGGTCCATTATCACATTCTTCATAACATCTAGCAACTGCAACTGCTAATGGTATATCTTTCAGTTGTCTCATAATCACATTGATTGCATCTTTAGGTGCATCCGCCAAGAGGAAAAATGATGCTGCATCAATATATCTATGTTTACCTAATAAAACATACGCATTTTTCAATGCTGCTGATTTCCATCTCTTTTCTGTAAAATCATTACTTAAAAACTTAACCATTTTATCACGCTCATTATGACCAATTGAATTTTTCCAAAGTCCGAGTAAAACTTTCTTCTTTTTTAATGCCAAATAAAATATAGAACATGTAGATGGATCTTTTTTACCATTATTTTCATCTTGATACTTTAAAAATTCATTGGCCGCGATGGTTTCGATCACTTTCTTTAGCTTTAATCCTTCTACCCAATAGGATAATAAATACCTTTTTGCAGTTAACCAATAAATTTTTCTTCCCGATTGTTCATTAACAATGTCAAATAATAAATCTCTATTATCGGAATGTAAAGCAAATGTAATATCTCTCATTCTGATCGAATTATTCACATTTCTTTGTGAATCTTTACTCATATTAACTGTAAATAATTTCATCGTCAAATAAAATTTTAGGCCATTGAAATCCAGAACTTTTGAATATTTTAATAATACTTCTTTCATAATGGAAACAGTATGTGAAAGGGTAATTTGTTGGTGTCCTGAGAGGAAAGGTAACCTCATTTTTTGTAATTTTTCAATCAAGATATTAACACATTGTTCATTAAACGTATCCTCATCGTTCTCTTGCGTGTCCTCAAGATAATTAATTTGAGAACTCAATAAAGTTGTGTAATTTTTCATTTTGGTTTCAAAACTTTCATCCGACATTATTTCTTCAATTGGAATATCTAGATTAAAATCATCATCTTTTTTAATACCCAAATCAATTTCCCTCAATAATTTAGAAAGCTTAGTTAAAATCTTACGGATCAATAAACTTCTACCACTGAAAAGCAATTGAATTATAAATTGTGGGTGATATAATGGCAATGGACCGTTTAATGCAGAACACAAATGGAACAAATCATTACTCACAATCTCTAACGTACCAATTGCTTGATTTGTAATTGTATCTTTATGAACATCCAATTTTTTATCACTCAAATACAACTGGTTACCTGCACCAATGACTAGAATTCCATCTTTCATCCAAACAGAATCACCAATTTCATGAGTGGTTTCACAAGAAATGTCAACTTTTTTAATCTTTGCAAATGAAGAAATTCTGTTCGTATAATCATAACGTAATTGTGTAAATAATAACGAATATAGTTTGAAACCAACGGATAAGATACCTTGTCCATATTTTGTTGAAGTCCAATCTAAATCTTTAACAATTTCATTCTCAAATTCTTCACTATAATCCATAACACCAACTTTCATATCCCAAATAGTTAATTTAGTTTTACTTTCATCAATGATCGCCATCCTGTTAATAGATGATCCCGAAATAAAGGAACAATTTTTAATCCCGGTTCTAAATTGATCTTTCAAATGCCAATATATTTCATCTCCCCCCTTTTTATCTTTTTTGAACGTAACATAATAAATAGAAACCAAACCATTAGATGATACTGTTGCTAATACATCTCTACCTATTCTTTCAATTGATTTATCCCAACCAACTGGATTTATGGCGGATATAATATGTAAATCGTTTTTTTCATCTACTGGAAGTGGACCAATTGGACATTTGCTAAACTTATAGATTTCTTCACCATTCTCATCGTTTGATATATTGAATTCATAGGATACGCATGATGCATCTTTTCTAATTGCCACAATATGACATTCATTGTTCGTCGATTCAGGTAACAAAAAGACACAATCTGGATTTTCATTGATATCAATATCTAATGAACAAACCTCTTTTGCATTTAAATTGATATCTGATTTTGAGCAGCAATATGCAATTATTTTTCTTTCTACAATCGTTATAACAAACTTTCCATTTTTCCAAATAACAGCATTCAATAATGGCGATGGTGTAATAATAATTGATCTTTTGGTTAGTGTAGTTCTTTCATTACTTAAATAAATTGGAGTCCATAAACAATTTCTATTAAATCTAGTAACTGATAAAACTGAGGAACCATCAGTAGATCTTATCAAATTTCTAACTGATTTGTTATGTCCTGTAAATTTTTGTTGTAGATAACCAATAAAAACTTCCTTAGATATATAAGAATAGGCATTATCTTTCAACATTTTAGAATTATCGAATTGGAACAATTTTTCAAAACTAAAGCCAACTTCTCTAATAGTATTCCTAAAACCATCATGTATCACCAAAGTTAGAGCTAAGTCATCAGAATAATGATTGATTTGAATAGAATTTAAGAATACTTGTTTAGGAATTGTTGGTAAACAGTATTTAGATAATTTGATATTTGCCAAATAAGTTTTACCATCAATTTTTATTATATTTATCTTGAAAATGGTCATATCAATAGGGAATGGATTACATAAATTGCCAAATCCATAAAGATTGACTTCACCGTCTGTTCCGATAACCATACATAATTCACTTTTTGAGCTAATCAACTCTAATAATTTTTTTTGCTTTTTTAAAGAGTTATCTAGCTTGACGGAACTGTTTTCAACTTCTAGATCATTCAATAGTTTTTCTAAACCTAGTTCAAGATATGGATTGTCTATAAATGCTACTGATTTAACCACCCCTTGATCTCTTTTTTTAGGATTTTCCTCAAATAAATCCAATGATCCAGATTTAAAGATTTCAAAACCTTTCTCTGATCTGAAGGTGGAATAAACACGTAAAATTGAGTTTTCAGAAAAGGTATATAAGACATTATGTTGACTTTCTTTCCCAAATGCGGAATAGATACTATTGTTTTCAGACAAAAATTTTGGATCGTTTTTGATCATACTGTTGGCGGGTTTTAAAATGAAGCTGTTAGATGGTGTTATTTGCACAGAATTAATTTTTGAAGCAGAGTTGTTTGGATCAGATGGTTTCATATAATTCTTCCATATAACATCAGTTACAAAAGTATCATGTAAAAGGTAATGTAATTCAAAATCACAAAATTCCGATGTGAACCCTATTCTATGCCATAATTTAACATTTTTATCGTAATATCCTATACTTGCAATACATGTTGCATTTGGTGAAAATTTGACTTTGTAAACAGGATTAGGTTGTTCTTTATACCATAATAATGTACATTTGACTTCCTTTTTCTCTCCAAATCCTGGAACATAAGACACTTGATGCATTGTAAGTGATTTATCGGAACCTGTAACTAGTTCGCATGACGTTTTAGAATTAAATTCTGGTGGTAAGTCCATAAATTGTGAAACTTGATCAGGATCCGGAATTTCTGTGTAATCAGACCAGCTTAAGCAGTTTATATTGGACGTATCTTTTTCATTTGTAATTATATGTTCTAAAACCCATTCAATATTCAATTCATCGAGGTTCTTCCTCCCATGAAAATTAAAGTTGTAAAAATTAGAGATCTCTGGGATGTAGACGTAAACTTGGTGTTTGATGGCAATTGCAATTTTTCCATTGACTTGATTGACGTCAACAACGTACGAGTCAGTTGGAAGATATATTGTTTGTAAATGTCTTGAATTTTTGGTAAGAATAACAAGGTTATTTCCTGAAGTGTAAGCCAAAATCTGGATGGTGTTCCAGTTGACAAAACTACAGGAGCTAGGTGATCCATTGGGCTCACCAGGCAAGAAATTGACTGACATTTTATAAAAGCAAGGGTAGTATGTTCACTGTGAACTGGTCAAAACAGCTGTAGACGCCCTTCAATTAGTTTAAATGTTGGATATATAAAAAAGAGAAAGGATATGAAGCTGGACGTGATGCGCCTGACTGAGCAAAACATGATGATGGTGTGAGAATGTTAAGAACAAACTTAGTGCTAGTTGCACGGGAAAAGAAGTATCGGGGTTGTTGGAAAGAGTGAATAACTACAACCACACAGCACACAGAGGAACATACAGAAAATCATGGTTGCAAGTTGCAAGGATCAGTTAAAGCAAGTCGCCATTTGTTTGCAGAGATCTCCATGTGTCATGATTGAAAGACACACCCCAAAGGAATGTGTATCCAATCCAGTATTGACAGATGAATTACCTGATTTATGTAAAGCACAACTCGCCACATTTCTAGAGTGCAAAAGGGGTATAGTAGATATGAGGAAGAGAATTAGAGGTAACGGTACCTTGAGTACTGGTAAGTATGACGAGCAATATAGAAAGTTATCTGAAGGTGAATTTGATCCTAGAGAAGAAATGAAAAAACTAAAAACATTAAATTCCAATCAAAAGCAATAGGAAAACGACTTGAGCCAAAAACGGAATTTATTTCATTTAATCCTAATCGTGTATATTTTTCATTGTATATATATATTTACAGCTTACATCCCAATATTTTATTATGGTTTACTAATAAATTAATTCATTTACCCATGCTAATAATACTTTCAATTAGCTTATCAACCAAAGAACTGGTGATATTAGGTGAGTTAAAGACACATCTGAAAAACTCACCATTATCTTCACCAGTTAATGCATCATTGGGGTTTGGTGCATAATCAATAAGGAAGTCTCCAGCTTTATGTAATTCCATAGTTATTTTTCTTGTTAATGCAGTAATTTCTAAACCCGATAATTTTTCTTTGTATGGGTTATAATAAAAGCAAACTTGCAAACAAGGAATCGGAAAATCGTTTATAATGGTAAATCCTGGGATGTTTTTCAACTTAGAGACAAAATAGTGAGCAATGGAATATGAATGATCGATTCTTTTTTGAAATCCTTCTTGACCATAGTATAACCATGCTAAATACATCTTCAGTGAATCAGCTCTGCGACCACATCCCATTGTACCATTTGCTAAATCAAAGTTTTCATCTTCATCTCTTAGATTATGAAAAAGATACGGTGCATTTAACGAATTGGCTTGTGTGAAAATACGTTCATCCGGAACCAGTAAAAATGAACATGTTGTTGGAACACCCAACATTTTATGTGGACTTGCAGTGATTGAGTTTGCTAAATGTGATCCTTTCAATAAATGCTTTTTGTTTGGACTGAAAGCAACATTTCCACCCCATGAGCCATCAATATGAAACCATAAATCGTACTTTTTGGCTATTTCTGATATTTTTGTAAATGGATCAAAGGACCCAAACACGGTTGTACCAGCTGTTGCATTAACATAAAGTGGAGTGTAGCCTTCTGCAATACTTTCATTGATACGTAGTTCAAGTGTTTCTGTATTCATTTCACCCTTATCATTAACCGGAATCTTGAATACAGATTGAGCTCCAATACCTATAAGAATTGCTGCTTTTTCAATACTATAATGACAATGAGCACTTGTAAAGATTGCAAACTTGTATCTACCATTACCTTCAATTTTTGTTTCTGGATATTTATAACTTCTAGCAATCTGTAAACTGGTAATATTTGACCATGAACCTCCATTAAAGGTCAACCCCCCAGCAAGTTTATCTTCAAACCCAAACAAATTGGCATATTTTTCCGAGACTTTTCTTTCAATTACTGACAGTGCTGGTGAAACAGAAAAAACATGTGAATTCGTATTTAAAATAGACAACAGTAAATCGGATAAAATACCAATTGGATTTGAACCAACATATAATTTATCCATAAATCCAGGGTGCCAAGTAGTGACAGAATTACCCAAAACTTTTTCAAAAACTTTTAAAATTTCAGCACTAGCTTCTTCGTCATTCCTTTGAAAAGATCTTGTAAATAAATTACCAATATCGTCAAAGCCAAAAATTTTGTAAAGTTCCTTAGGATCATCGTAACGTGGACCAATGTTTCTACTGCCGTCCTCGATTTGCTTGACGTATTCTATGACTAATTCTAAAGCCGGTTTTACAATATCTTCAAGTTCTTTGACTCTGTTAGATTCCAAATCGCAAGTTATTTCTTGAGGCATTTTTAGTGTAGAGAAAGATGGTAAAACAGGAAAAGAGGAAAATCTGTTATCAAAAAATCTAAGAAAAAGAAAACACAAACAAAAGCCATATTTTTCACTAGAAAAACCTTAGCGTTTGAAAAATGGATTTCCTCATTAAGAAACTTCAAGAATTATCGATTTTTTCTTGTTCTTGTTGAATGACGGCAAAAAATTGTGCAATATCTGGTATTTTGGTGTCAGCACGTGATGAAAGGGCAGATAAAATGAACTCCGAGGAAATGCAAGATGATCTCAATGTAATTGAAATAGCAACAGAGCCAAAAAATGAAACTATAAAAGCTGAATCTTTGGGGAACAACGGAAATTTCGAAAGCTCATCCATAGTAGATAAAAATGCGAAGAAAATAGATAACAATAATGAACCATTATCTATGTTGAATATTAGGATAGTGGATCAAACAGATTTGGAAAAGCAAGTTGCTAATGATGCAGATAAAGCCATTTTGGGCAAAGAGCTGGAAATTGAAGAAAAACGTTTTGCAAAAGCCAATGACAAATATTTGAAATACAAAGGAAAATTATTAACATTGCAAAAAAAGCTAGAGAATCCTAATTTGAAAATATCAGAAAAAACTAGATTAAGTGTACAGCTTGAAGAGTTGGAAGATAACGAGCTAATGGAATCATTGCGTGATGTTGGAGAGATCAAATCAAGAATTAAAATGTTAAAATTAAAAATGCAACCTGCTTCAAATAATAGTATGGCAGTTAACACAGAACAATTGCCGGATGAAACAAGAGAAGAATATTTAATTAGAACAGGTAAAGTTACAGCTTTTGGTACTACTAGTGCATTTATTGAAGAAAAAAATGGCATGCAAGCACCATCACATAAAAACCTTATTATGCCCGGTTTCGACAATGTGATCAATCTTGAAGATGAAAATAGCGATATAGATTCAGTTGAAATAATAGAGCATAAACAAGAAATCATAAATGATGATGATGATTTCAAAATAGATTATGACGAAATCAATAGTGATAATGTAACCGATGATAGTGAAGATATTGAAGCGATGTACGGAGATGACGATACTATTGAAGTTTCTGAGATGAAACCTAAAAGAAAAATTACGAAAAAGCCTAAAAAAGAAGCAACAACTGAGTTAAGTAATATTGACGATGGTAATGAACGGGCATATCAGAAAAGACTTAAGAAATGGATTACTGAAAGATCATCGTTGCGTGCTAAGAGTATGCCTGAATATGTTGATTATCCAGACGTCCCAGAATGGTATAAACCACATCCAACTATCAAAGATGCGATTTTAAATGATAATTTTAAACTTCCGGGTGATGTTTTCCCAAGTTTATTTGACTACCAAAAAACCTGCGTTCAGTGGTTATCCGAATTGCACTCACAAAAAACAGGTGGGATAATTGGTGATGAAATGGGATTAGGTAAAACTGTTCAAATGATTTCTTTTCTTGCAGGTCTCCATTATAGTGGAAATTTGAAGGGACCGATATTGGTAGTTTGTCCAGCAACTGTTTTGAAACAATGGTGTAATGAATTTCATAGATGGTGGCCCCCTTTTAGAGCTGTGATTTTACATTCGATTGGTGAAGGCTTATCCAAAAATACTAAAAATAAAGGTAATTTGGATGATGTTGATTTTGATTTTGATAATTTAGATGATGATATGGAAAATGAACAATATGGGTCAGTGAAAACTATCGGTAAGGCCAAAGATAATAAAAAAGTCCAAGAATTAGTTGAAAAAGTTGTTGGTAATGGGCATGTTATTATTACCACATACGCTGGCGTTAGAATGTATGCAAAATATTTGTTACCGATAAAATGGGGATATACTGTTCTTGATGAGGGCCATAAAATTAGAAACCCTGATAGTTTTATAACTATTACCTGTAAACAATTAAAAACACCAAACAGAATTATTTTATCCGGTACCCCAATTCAAAATAATTTAGTTGAATTATGGAGTTTATTTGATTTTGTGTTTCCTGGGAGGTTGGGAACGCTACCTGTTTTTCAAAAACAATTTTGTATTCCAATTAATCTTGGTGGGTATGCAAATGCAACAAATGTTCAAGTCCAGGCAGGATATAAATGTGCAGTTATTTTGAAAGACTTAGTTTCACCATACTTATTACGACGTGTCAAAGCTGACGTTGCAAAAGATTTACCTAAAAAGACAGAAATGGTTCTTTTTTGTAAATTGACCCCAGAACAAAGGAAACTTTACAAAAAGTTCATTGATTCTGCAGATTTAAAAAAAATTCTTGAAGGTAAAAGAAATGCATTGTATGGTATTGATATGTTAAGAAAAATATGTAACCACCCACATTTAGTTGATTTAAGTTTAAAAGATAAAAAAATTACAAAATTACCCAAAGTTGAAGAGTTATCATCAAAGTCAGGGAAGATTCAAGTTGTCATGGCATTGTTAGATTTGTGGACGAAAGAGAAACGGAAAACTTTAATATTCACACAAACGAAACAGATGCTTAATATTTTGCAACAACTACTGGATTCCATGAATAAAGGAAATGAAAATAAATACATTTATATGAGAATGGATGGATCAACACCGATCATACAAAGACAAGAATTGGTTGATCAATTTAATACGAATCCTAAATATAATGTGTTTCTATTAACTACCAGAGTTGGTGGATTGGGTGTAAATTTAACTGGAGCATCTAGAGTCATTATTTATGATCCAGATTGGAATCCATCAACTGACATGCAAGCCAGAGAAAGGGCATGGAGGTTAGGTCAAAAGCAAGATGTTGCAATTTATAGGCTTATTATGGCGTGTTCTATTGAAGAAAAGATTTATCATAGACAAATTTTTAAACAATTTTTGACCAATAAAATTTTAAAAGATCCTAAACAGAAACGTTTTTTTAAAATGACTGATATGTATGATTTATTCACGTTAGGTGATGATGATGTTAAGGGTACAGAAACTGCAGATTTGTTTGGTGCCAAGGAAACAACGTTTGATGGTATTAAGGAAAGAAAAACTAAATTTAAGTCTAGAAATCCAAATTCTGGGAATATTGGAGAAAAATTAGATGAAGGTGATAATGATTTTTTACATGCTACTAGGATCGCCGGAGTTTCAAGTTTAGAAGAATATAAAGATGAACAAATGAAAGAAAAGTCAATGTTTGACGATGATGATAGTAGAGTAAATAATGAAAAGGACAAAGGTAAAAGTGATATAAGCCTCATGTCTGAACTTTTTCAACAATCGGGTATTCATTCAGCAGTTGAGCATGAATCTATTATGGATAAAAGCAATACACATAATTCATCTGCAATTTCTGCTATGTTGGTTGATAACGAAGCCACAAGAATAGCCAATGAGGCAGTTGCTGCGTTAAAAGAATCAAGAAAATTAACAAAAGCTACAAGTATTGCTATTCCTACATGGACGGGGAAATTTGGAGCTGCTGGTAAATTAACAGGTACTAGTGCTAATAAAAGGCGTCGTTTGACCTCAACACCTGTAAGTGATATAACCAGTAGATTGAATAGTCCTACTTCTTCTAGTTCTATCCTTGCGAATTTGAAAAAAAGAAAGGAAATAGTTCAGAAGAAACCAGTTAGTAGATCTCAAGATTTAGTTACACAATTGATCAATTACATGGCTAATGTTGATGACAATTTCGGTAAATCTAGAGATATTCTTGAAAATCTAGACATTGATTTTAGTGATAATAAAACTGTTAATGTTGTCCGGAACATGTTAAAGGGAATATGTACGTGGGATAAAGAAAGAAAAGGATGGGTATTAAACCCAGAATTTAGATAAGTGTGATATATGTGTTAAAATATAAATACTAGCTTTATATAAAATATAAACGAAAGTAATAAGATAGATTTAATAATCAATGAAAAAAAAGAAAAGAACGTAGGAATAAAGAATAAAAAGTCCAATAAAAATTTTCTTCCTTATTTATAGTAAAAAAAAAATAATAAAAATAATAATAAAAACCCCCAAATATGTTTAATTTTGGTAACGCACTAATTTAATTAATTAGTACCTAATGAAAAATCACCAGAAATCCATCTGTTGAACATTGTTAAAGATGCTTCAGGTTGATCATATGGAACCATGTGACCACCATCAAACATTCTTGCAAAAGTAAAGTATTCGTAATTCTTGACTTCACCAATTTGTGTTTTACCATCATCAGAAAACATCTTTTTGTTCTTTGCATCATTGAAATCATCCTTACCAAACCATAATAATTCATTAGTCCATGCTTTGTTACCTAACCAATTACAAATAAAATCTTTATCACCTGCATAAATTAAAACAGGTAATTCCTTTTCTAAAAGATCAATGACGTTTTTGTGATAAGGTTTCATCCAATCTCCTGCAAACATGAAATTTCTGTTAACATCAAAGTTACAAGATTCATAAGTATCGACTTCAGCACCTAACTTTTCTTTAACCAAATCTTGGTTTAAATACTTGTCAATATATTCTAAACCTTTATAACATAACGAAGAACCTTCACACATTTTTCTAACATCATAAACATTTCTACCAGTTTTTTGATAAGGACCAATTTGACCATTATTACAATAAATGGAAGCAGGAACACAAGAGAAGACAGATTGAGAGTCATAACATGATTCAATAAAGGATAAACATCTTGGCAAATTAGCTAACATACCCTCACATTCAGCTTCATCAAGAACAGGCTTATAACCAGACTCCTTAGTACATGCCATTTTTTCATATTCAGGATATTGAGTTAATGGATCAGTTAAACCATTACCAATTAAGACTGATGTTAAATCAAAAGATCTATCAGCGTGTGATAAAATTTCAGAAGCAAAAACTGGGACATAATGACCACCATAAGATTCTGCAGCAATATGGAATGGAAGATTGTTATATTCAGGAAATTGTTGGAAAAAAAGTTCAAGGAAAGCGTAGACATCTTTACCTGCAGCAACGGTATCAGAGACTGAACCGGAAGAATATGAGTAACCAACATTAACTGGTTGGTCTAAGAAAATGACGGAAGCATTGTTATTCCATGAATAAGGATTAAAAACTGGATTTAAATTTTCATCAATTGCAGAAGAGCCTAATTCAAAGAATAAACCTGTTAGTGAAGAACAACCTGGGCCACCATTTAACCAAAGGACAACAGGGTCATTTTTAGGATCGTTTCTACTTTCAAAAAACCAGTAAAAAAAATGTTTATCTTCAGATTCAACATCTAAATAACCTGAATATTGTTTAGTATGATCAACACCTAATTCACCAGGCTCTGTTTTTTTAACTCTTAATTTATAATCTGAGAATTTATCATTCGCAACATGGAAATCCCAAAAAGTGGATGGCTTTTTGGTAATTTTGAATTGGGGCTCAGAAGTAAATTTGAAATCCTTCACCGTTTTTGGAAACTTAAGTTCCATTTCAGCCCACGCTTCTTTAATTGAAGCATCCAAGTCATTAACGTTGTGACCGGTCATATCGGCCGCTTGTTCTAATAAAGTCTTAGCTTTGTTAGTGACTTTGCCAAGCTTATCCTTAAGATTAAGCGGGTTCTGAACATTTTCAGCGGTAAAATCAGAATCTAAAGAGATCAATGCAGCATTAGAGGCTGTTAAAAGAGCACTAATAGAAAGTATTAAAGTATTTGAAAGCTTCATCGTGTAGCTTATCGGTTATCTTTGGATAGATAGGTCAATTGTGTCTTGTTTTTTGTTTTTTTTTGTGCAATACCACAGATAATAGTGTGTGTTTGTCTGTAGTGGTTGTTGGAGGTGTGTAGAATGTAAAGCAGTGTGCCTTGTAGAAAGAAACCCTTCAACCCCGCCCTCCGGAGAAAGAAAAGGCTGAGCATGACAGACAGGCGGGTCAAAAATTTGCCCTCGCAGTTGGGACGGCAAACAAGAGAAAGCGAGATAAAAAGATTACACTGAGAGATAGACAGATAGGCAGATAGACAGATAAAAGAAAGTACCGGGAGAGTTTCACCAGGTCAGTGTACACAAGCTGCCCCACAGGCCGGACACTCCAACTCGCCCTGTTCAATGAACCACGACCGGAAGCATCCGAAGTGGCCTTCGTGGCCACACCCGACCAGGACGACGGTATTCCCCTTAATAGGTTCGGCACAGTAGCAACATCCGCCCTGCAGACGACGGCATTTATCACAGTACCAGAACCCAAAGTCGATTTTGTGCATGTCGTAGTCTTGACCACAATTCCATTCACTCATTTTGTTCTTATATCTTTCCTTGCTTTCCTCATTCAAAATAGGTTTCATGCAATGACAGCATAATGTTCTCACGGACGTTTTTGTCTGTCCAATGGTTTTAATCTCTTCATGTGATTCCGAAGCAATTCGTAATACTGTAGCTGCATTGTTAAAATAGCCACATCTTAATAAATATTCGTGATATGTGTATATCCATTCTTCTGCTTTCTTGAATGAAATTGCTTCGGGATACATTTTCTCAAATAACAGTGATAGTGTGGCACACATTAAAATATCACCCTGTTCGGAACTATACTTGCATGCTTGTTTAATCATATCTGTTGGGTTCCATGGCACCTCAAGCCCCTTCTTAATCTTTGTATTTCGATCTTCATCATCAAAAGGAGCAGCATTGTTATCATTTGTAATATCTTTCCTTTGCTTTTCTTTCATAATTGCAGTTAATTGACTTTTATTATCTGATGTTTTACTGAATCTTGTATCCACACTCTTGACGATACTCAAATGTGTATCATCACAACCATTTTTCATTTGCATCATTAATCTACTACGTGTCGAATGAAGCAGTGGTGAACATGATAGTGACAATGGAGATCCTGTTTTTTCATCATCTAAATCCACTGATGATCCTGTAAATGAATATCTGTATTGTCTTAGACCTGATCCACTACGACTTTGTTTTAAACGTTTTTCAATATCAATACCCAGCATATGGGATGTGGAATATAAATTAGATTGTATACTTTCTGATTTCTTTAAGTTGCTTTGACCAAATGGATCATAACTATCTTTATTTCCAATTACACCCTGCCCTTCATTTTCTTCTTCTTCTTCTTCATCTATGATTGCACTTTCATAACGGACGTCATTTTGGGTTTTAGGAATTGCATAAGTCTCGCTTTCATATGATGCAGGAAATTCATTTTCCCTTCCAGTGCCTCTATTTCTATCAAGATTTCTATCATTAACAATATCACTTTCAGATCCAAATGATGTACCCAAATGACTATCTGATCTACTAAAATCTTCCATTTTATCAAATGCAAAATTCTTTAATTTAGATTCAATTTCTAGCTCATTTTTTATTTCGTTATCTAAAATAATGGCCAATTCAATAGTTTTCCACGTTTGACTATCTCTAAAATGACCTACAGAAGCGGCTAACATTGAATTATATTCACATACTTCAGTTATATCCGATTCTTCGGGAATACGAATTATGTAATTGCTTGATAAAAATTTTAATTTATCAACATTGTTTGATGGTAACGGAATATGGACAGGTGTAACCCATGTAGGTGGTGGAATATTTTTCATTGATTGTTGTTTGCTAATAAATGATGGTTGCCTTGATGGTAATTGTCGTTGATGTTTCAATGATGATGGCAATGTTGGTGAATTACCACCAGAAGATTTATTTGACATTTCATATAATTGCATACCATTTGTTTCATTTGTTACAGTAATATTAATATTTGCACTTGAGCTATTATTACTTAAACTTGATAAATCTACTTCATCAACAGTGTTCAGTTCATTATTTATACTTTGACGAGATGATGAAGTAAATGGACCTTCAAATTGTAATTTATCTTGTTCAATGTATGCAAAATCAACAGTATTAGTTGGATTCCAACTAAATGGACCATTTGGAACGTTATCAAGAAAATCAGGTTCTTTAGTAACATCATATTGAATTAAAGTTCTATCTTTTGAACAAGTGATCAATTGTTTAGGAGTTCTCCAAACAATTTGAGTGATTTGTGCAGAATGTCCATCAATCACATTTTTTGGGATAAATTTTCTATTTAAATTCCAAATTTGCACAGATGGATTATCATTAAAAAATGAAACTGCAATATCTGTATTCATAATTGATCCATTACCTCTCCCTTTACACCATTTTGCTTTAGAAATTGGTCCCGATGTGTTAATTACATGTGAAGGTTCTCTTGTTTCCAAACCTGATTCCAAATTCCATATTTGTAATTGTTTATCTCTACCACCAGTCACAATATAATCTAATTCTGGATGCCAATTAACAGATAATGCTGGACCTGTATGTGCATTCATTCTTCTTTCCCATGTATTATTTTTTCGTAAATCCCATTTTTCAACAACACCTGAATCAAAAACTGCTGCTAAAATATTTGCCTTTTTATTGCTAAAGCTACAACATCTCACTGCATCTGCATTACATTTCAGTGACATTGAAGGTTTAGAATTACTTGCTTTTAAATCCCAAATTAAAATTTTACCATCTTGTGAACCAGATGCAAGTAAATGAGGTGTTATGTGATTAAAATCAATAGAATTAACAGCACGATTATGACCTGTTAGTGAACTCTTAACTCGTGTACCTCTGTCAAAATTATATATTTGAATAGAACCAGTAATTGTGGATGCTGCTAAATATCTACCATATTGTTGATGACCAAAAGATAAATCACTAAGTGTACTTACTTTTGTCCTCCCTGCAGATTTCATTGTTAATTCAGTCTCTAAACTAATATCAGTATCTGAAACTTTCAAAAGTTGTAAATTTCTTGGAGTTGCAATAGCTATTAAATTCGGTGTTTCCCATGACTTGTCACATGCTAAAATTTCACTTGATGTCTGAAAATATGTTCGTTCAGTAGATAAGTTAAACCCAGATGGGGGTGGTATGAATGATCCCGTTCTTGACTCTGAGCTGGATGTATTATTTTCGTAATTCTCGCTATTGTTCACGTACGAACTTTTAACCGGTGTGTTCGATGCATTGTTCGGATTGCTGCTGTTTAAAAAAGAGTTATTAAAGACATGAGAAATTCTTGATAAGTTGCCACTAGTTCGTCTGCCGGTTTCACTTAAATACATTGGAGATTGCTGTGAAGAGCTGTTGTATGAATTGAAAGATATGTTTGATTTAGAGGGAGATCCAAAGGATAAACGAGACAGAAAATCTGAATTTGTGTTAACTCCAACACTACTGGCATTAGAATTCAAAACTGAACTAGAACCAGAGGGAGAACTAGAATTCTGATTTGTTCCAAATTTAGAACCATAGTTGATATTTATATTTGACATAGTGCTTCTCACTAATCGTTTACTACTCCATACCCATCATTTAAGTCTACTCTTGTTTTTCGTACACTTTACAGGTCAAATTCATGTTCTACAATCTGGAAAACCAAAAAGACCGCCTTCGGAAAATCCAATTACGTCAGCAAACGGTCGATCGACGTAAAAAAGACGCGTCGGTTTTTTTTTTTTTTTTACTTTTCCGCACTGTGTTTCAGTTTCGTTTTTGTTTCGCGTCTGTATACGAAATATATGGATCTAGTGTATGCATAAATGCTTTGGAGAATAGAAGAAAAGACCGTGTGGGCTTATAAAAAGAAGAAAGATAGTAAAGTTTGCAACTGGAAAGGATAAGCAATGGAATCTGGTGCAGCCGTTAAGGAAGAAACACAAAGCATTAAGGTTTACAAGCCTACTGAAGCTGACATGCGTCACTACTATGAAAATTTCCTACCTTTCAATTTAATTTTCCAATGGCTTAACCATTCACGTATTTCGAACAACGATTTTACTCATAGAGAATTTGCATTTGAACATCAAAATGGTGCCTACCAGCGTTATAATTCATTTCAAGATGCAGCTGAATTTAAAAAAAAAGTGGTTAAAGTCAATCCAACTCGTTTTGAAGTTGGTGCCGTCTATCCAATCGAACCAAAGGATCGTAAAACTGTTGCTAAAAACTTGATGAAACCACTTTCAAAAGAAATGGTCTTGGATATTGATCTGACAGATTACGATGAAATTAGAACGTGTTGTAAAGGTACACAAATTTGTAATAAATGTTGGAAATTTATTACATTAGCGATTAAAGTTGTGGATGCAGCAATTACACAAGATTTTGGTATTGAGAATAGAATTTGGGTTTTTTCAGGTAGAAGAGGTGTTCATTGTTGGATTAGTGATTCCAAAATCAGATATTTGAAAGAGAATGGTAGAAGGGCATTTATTGAATATCTAGATATTTTAAATGTTAAAAGTAAAAGTAAAAAAGGTATTTTTGGTTTAAAAAAACCCTATCATCCACATATTGAAAGATCATTAGATATATTGAAAGATCATTTTGTTGATATTATTTTAAAAGAACAAGGGTCATGGGATTCTGTTGAAGCAAGCAAAGAATTAGCATTATCTATTCCAGATCTTAAATTAAGAAATGCATTATTAAATAAATGGAAAGATGTGAATGTTTCAAGTACGGATAAATGGGTCGATATTGGTGATCTATACAAAGAATTAAAAATTACTTCATTTGATTTAGTTGATTGGAGGAAAGAGATGATTTTGCAGATGTTGTATCCAAGATTAGATGTGGAAGTTTCAAGACAAATGAACCATTTGTTGAAATCGCCATTCTGTGTGCATCCCGGTACAGGTAATGTGTGTGTTACATTTGATCCGAGTGAAAAAGAGTTCAATCCCTTCACCGATTCGCCAAACTTGAATCAAATCTTCACGCAGGACGAGTTTGAGTGGAAAAACACGTGTCTGAAGGACAGCATTGTGCTGTTCAAGGGTTATTTGGAGAAACTACTAAGCCAAGAGGGTGCAATGAAACGTGAAATGGACAGGGACAGTCTGGAATTCTAAGCGGCTCGGCGGAGATCTTCGGACGCCACAGCGCGCCATAGCTATTTCGGAGTTTGAACATGAAGTGGATAGATTAGATTAGTTTTAGCCATTGCAGACCAGTTGTGGCTTGGACGGAGCAATGGCGGGTTGGTCGGATCGGAACAAGGGAAGTGGGTCGTCCGTTGACGGTTGGACGGTTGGACGGGGTTTCTTATCGGGTTTATAAAAAGAAGCGTTTCCCCGCTGCGCTGTACTTGGGTGAAGCCGGTTTATAGTTTTTATTTCATTCTGTAGTATAAACAACACAATACGAACACAACACTCTTCTTAACAATCATATCATGACAACTCTAGGTAAAATTAATTGGGACGACTCAATTCATGTCAAGGAAGACGGTGACAAAAGACAAAATGGTGTTTCTACTCTTTCCAAAGACGACTTGAAAAGATTGCATTTCCCCGAATGGGCACCTACTTGGGATAAGAAAGACGATCATGCTTTTGATCATATCAAACCTTTCAAACATATTGATAGAGCTTTGTTTGCTGATCCATCCTATCAATCATTAAGAGATGTTGAAGGTGTTACTTTTAAACAGGTTACTCCAAAATTAGGTTTGGATGTTGACGGTATTCAATTGAGTAAATTGACTAACAAACAAAAGGATGATTTGGCTTTATTAGTTGAAAAACATGGTGTTATCGCTTTCAGAAATCAAGACTTTAAACATCAATCTTTTGAAGATATTAAAGAATGGGGTAGATATTATGGACCTTTACATGTTCATCCAACTTCTGGTGCACCATTAAATCAACCAGAATTTCATCTTACCTTCAGAAGAAGTAGCCCTGATGAACATAAGAAACATGATAAACTTAATAGTATCTTATGGCATTCTGATACCACTTATGAAAACCAAACTCCTGGAATTACTTTGTTTGCAATGTTACAATCAGATACTGTTGGTGGTGATACTCAATTTTTAGACACTTTTGAAGCTTATGATAGATTATCACCTTTATTAAAGGACAAATTAGAAGGTCTAAAAGTTTTACATACCTCAAAAGATCAAGCTTATCATGCACTTCAAAGTGGTGGTATTGAAAGAAAAGCACCAATTGATTCAATTCATCCTTTAGTTAGATATCATCCTGTTTTAAAGCGTAAATGCCTTTTCATTAATAAAGGTTTTTCAAGAAAAATTTTAGGTTTAAAAACTGATGAAAGTAATAACTTACTTTTTTTCTTACTAAACCATATTGAATCTTGTTTGGATGCCCATGTCAGAATGAACTGGGATGAAAACACAGTTGTTGTCTGGGACAATAGAAGAGTTTTACATACTGCTACTAATGATTGGGATTCTGATGATCTCAGACATGCTTTTAGAGTTACTTCTGTAGCTGAAAGACCAGTTGGTAGTGAAGAAGAATATCAAAACTGGACTCCTGAAAAGGAAATTGAAAATATTCAATTAACAGATTACTTTGCTGGTTTAAGTGCTGCTGACTATTATGAAAAAGTTATATCTGAGAAATGATCTTTTTCTCCCCCTTGAAATTAATAATGTTTTTTTCGTATAAGATGATATTTAAAGAAAGATATAGGTTGTATAACCCCTTTAATAAAAATGAGTAACTTTTAGAAATCTCATTAAGACCAACTTAGTGAGTATGTTGGATGGAAAAAGTAAACACTCATATGGACATGAAGGTCTATCACGTTCCTGACCTTTGCTGAGCAAATTTGGGAAGCTGTTTGGGAGGGTTGTCAAAATTTGCATACTAGTTCTTTAATGAGATCAAATCCCTTTTCTCGTTAATTGTTGAAAGCACAGTAAATGAATAGTCTAATCTATATTTATTTTACATGGATTATTGAATCTTTAAACACCTTTTTCAATGTAAAATCCTTACAGTGCACAAAATTGTTATGTAACAATAATGTACACCTTTGTGCTTATAATAATTCAGGCGCATTAATAATCAAAAGTTCTAAAATAATCACGAATAAATTTAAGTTAAAAATCTATATAGTATAAGTAAAAAAACAATACATAACAAAATATTAGGCACATTCAATGTGCAAATCTATAGTCTAATCTACTGGATCCCCTATCATTAGTAGTTTCAATATAAGTTTCACGTTCTTCTTCAGTCATTGAATTCCAAATACCATCTCTTCTCTTATTCAGGTAAATATAGAAATATTTAGTACCAATCAAAATTGGAATTAAAACAAGGGCAAACGCAAATAAAACAGAATTACCAGTATGATATAATGGTTTATCTTTTGTTCTATAAATATTAGAGGAAATAATACTACCAGCTTGAACAAACATATTATAAACTGAAGCAGAAACAGTTCTTGTTTTAATACTTTGAGAATTTCTTGAACATGCAGAAACCATCATTGCATGAATATATGGATCAGCTAAAACAATTGTCAAAACAACATATGTACCCCATTGATTAATTAAACTACCCTTCCAGAATCTCAAAACGCCAACACAAATACCAACCCAAAGTGGTTGAAGTAATGCAATACCAAAAATATTTGTAATTTTTTCACTAAAATATGTAATTGCTAATAAAACAAAAATTTTAAGGAAATTGTATGGAATACATAACAAGTTAGTATGAAATGTACTAAAACCCATTTGTCTTAAAAGCAAAGTCATATAACTACCCAATGTATTTTCTGGAATATAAGCAACAAGACCAATTAAATACATTGGCCATAAATGCCAATCTGACAATGCTTCATATAACATTTTCAAACTTAATCCTTGTCTATTATGCATATCACCCTTTGATGGATCATCACGTAAAACTTTATTAACAATAATTTTTTCTTCTTCTTCTGTAAACCAACCCTTTTTATTCCATGGCCTTTTAGTTTGAACTGGAGATGGAACCATTAAAAAGAATGCAGAAATACCAACTACTAATGTAATTAAACCTTCAATTAAAAATAACCATGCCCAACCTGGATGACCTCTAACACCACGCATATGTAAAATACCATAAGCAATTAAATAATTTAAAATTTGTGTTAAATACATTGTACCCCAAAAGAAAGATAATCTAATTGATAATTCTGCACTTGTATAAAAGTAAGATAACCATAAAACTAAATCTGGAATAAATCCACCTTCGAAAAAACCTAATAAAGCTCTACATGCATAAAAACTTCCTTTACCATCAAGTTTGAATTGACAAAGTGTAACAATTGACCAGCAAGTGATTTGAATTGGAATCCAAACATCCGAACCTAATCTCTTAGAAATTAATTGGGATGGCAATTCAGCAGATAAGAAACAAACATAAAAAATAGTATTACCAGTATTATAATTATCTGTTGTTAAATGTAAATCTTTTAATAAATTATCAGAAACAGCTTGTGCAAGATTACTTCTATCCATTTGAAGAGCAGAAAAGAAAATACAAGCAATCAATGTAACTCTCATATCTAATTTGAAAGTAAGTTTTCTTTGTCTTTGCTTTGTCCATTTAAAAGCAGCATCAAATCTTTCACGACACTCATATTTTGATTGTTCATAAATAGTAGTATATTTTTCTCTAAATTTTTCATTTGAGAACGGATTGTTATAAGAATTTGGAGATTCATCATCGTCTGAAACAATTGATAATTCGTAATGTTGAACATCACCCTCCTTAGAATTAATGGAATGATTTGAAAGATTGGAATTTATTTCACCGGAAGAAATTGAATCTGCAATTTCGTTTCCCATTTTTTTGGCTTTTCTGTTTAATGATTTACCAGAGAGAAAGATTATATTAATTTGAAACTATAATTTTGGAAAGATGCAAATTTCAAACATCAAAAAGGGATGGTAATGAAGGGTATTTATAGAGTTCATTCAGTAAGCAAAAATCAATTTCACGTGAAGTTACAACAAATTGTGAAATAAAAAATAACTTTTAGCATGGCTGCATTTGCGATGAGATTCGAGCATTTCCGGAATAACGGAGTACCCGGTGAAAGCTTAATACTGTGGATTCTGCCTCTGTTCCTGGTTTTGGAGATAAGAATCTTACGTCGCCACGGTTGTGGTTCTGTGGTGTCAAATCTGGGGAGCAAAACAATTCAGCAAACAGTAACTTTCGCGCTCCTGTCACGTGCAATGTTGATTTCTTGGGGGCTCAACGAACATAAAGTTGAGTTTGAATAGCATTTTTAACAAACTGTCATACTTAGCCTATATTTCAATAGAAATTCAACTGAACTGCTGAAAGCCTTAGTTCATGATTTATTAGAAAATTAAACTTAGACCCATGAAATTGGTTAACTGAGGTTTCTAATTTTGTAAATGGTTGTGTGATGTTTTCTTTTTAAACCCTGCACTGGTATTTGTTTGGATAGAAAAAAAAATATCAAATTAATGCAAAGTAGCCAAAGTTTTGAAACAATATAGCTTTATAGTCCGTGCAGTGAATTTGGAAGTATCACTGAATCGTTCAATATTACATTAGCAAAGACAGTGAAACGTAATTTGCCTTCCACTCGGCGTTGCCTGCCCTTAGCGGTGCTCGCCATGTCTTTCCCCCGTGCTCCCCCTTCCCCTGTCCCCTGTCCCCGCGGCTACATCTCGCGCACACCTGCCCTTCACGGCCTGTCACGGCCCTTCTCCCCCTCCCCTGTGCCCCGTGCGATGCAAAACGAGCCTGTCAAAGAAGACTGATTGTTGTTAAAGGCAGGTGTTCTGGCCCTCCTGTGCTTAGCGGATGGGTTTCTTGCACGGAGCTCTCAGTCTTGATGCTGTGTCTGATCGACTCTTGCAACTATAAATACCGGCCCTGTCGTCGTTGATCTGCCATGTCTCTGCCTCTGTTTTGAAGTAAATCATTCCGTAAATAAATACGCTTTCCACTACCCAAACACAAAATTACATCGCATTATACTCATCATGTCTTGTCCACATTACAAACATAATCAAAAAAAACATGCTACTATTATTAAGGCCCCTTTTTCTGGTGGTCAAGGTAAAACAGGTGTTGAAGATGGTCCTGATAAATTGATTGAATTTGGTCTGTTAGAAGATATTAAATCTTTAGGTTGGGAATACAAATTGGAAGACCCTTTACATGATTTAAACACAAATGAAATGAAATCAAATGTTGAAGATGTTTATAAAAATTGTAAGAGACCTTTGATGGTTAGTGAATGTTGTAAAAGAATTTACAAATCTGTGGCTGGAGCATATGAAGAAAATTCTTTCCCAATAACTGTCGGTGGTGATCATTCTATTGGAATGTCTACAGTTTCTGCTTTTATTCATTCACATCCAAATGGTGGTATTGTTTGGGTTGATGCACATGCTGATATTAATACTCCTTCAACTACAGATTCTGGTAATTTACATGGATGTCCAGTTGCTTTCGCTATGGGACTTGATATTGAAAATTGGCCACCACATTTTAACTGGTTAGAAAATATTTCCAAATTTGTCAAACCTGAACAAATTACCTATATCGGTTTAAGAGATGTTGATGCTGGTGAAAAGAAAATTTTAAGAGATTTGGGAATAAAAGCTTTTAGTATGTATCATGTTGATAAATTCGGTATTAATGAAGTTGTTCGTATGGCATTAGAATCTGTTAATCCAACTGGCAAAAATCCAATTCACTTAAGTTATGATGTCGACGGTATTGATCCAATGTACGTTGCAGCTACAGGTACTCCCGTAAGAGGTGGTTTAACTTTAAGAGAAGGTTTATTTATTGTTGAAGAAATTGCTAATTCTGGTAATTTAGTAGGTTTGGATATTGTCGAAGTTAATCCTTTATTAGCTACCAAAGAAATTCATATCGTTGATACCGTTAATACAGGTCTCTCAATCGCTAGATGTGCATTAGGTGAAACCATTCTTTAAAAATCCATTCATTCAATTATTTGTTTTTTTTTTTAACCGTCATATAACAGCTGTATAATACCTTTCATAGATTAGAAATAAACTTGCATAAATTTATGGATCGTAGTGCCTAGTTTTTGAAGTAATTAACGAACTTTAAATTTGATTGAGCTTTCAGCAACAAATCTCTAAAAAAAAATATCTGTTAGACCGACACACAACTGAATATACAAGTTTGTTTAAAACTAGTTTTTATTAACTAAGGTCAGTTAACGATTACCATGAAAACGTAAATCTTTCTGCAATAGACAATAATACCAGAGTATCACGTGACCAAAGAGTTTCTTCGCTTAACTTTCTTCTTCCCATACAAAACCGACCTCCCAATTTTTCAGCTTTTTCGTCTTTCTCTGTAAAGAGTGCATGAGTTGTTTAAAAGTTCAAGTCTAAACTGTGTGCTGAAAAACGTTTGAGAAATTGAGTTACCAGTGATACTTGTCGACAGATACAGTCCTTCTTCCATCAATTATGTCTGAACAATCTGCTCTGCAAGACACACAATCCAAGAAAGACCTCCCTCCAAGATACGCCGGTTTTATTGCCGGTGTTTTCTCTGGTATGATGAAAAATGCCGTTGGACATCCTTTTGATTCCGTCAAAGTTCGTCTACAGACTTCCTCAGGTAGATTTAAAGGTCCATTGGACTGTACTATCAAGACACTTAAAAATGAAGGTGTTGCTGGATTGTACAAAGGTTTCACCCCTCCCTTAGTCGGTTGGGTTTTGATGGATTCAGTCATGCTTGGTTCATTACATGTTTATAGAAGATTTGTCAAAGAAACTTTTTTCCCTCAAGAGAAGAAAATGCCAATTATTGGACATTGTGGAGCTGGTTTGTTATCTGGATGGACCGTTTCTTTTGTTGCTGCACCAATTGAACAGTTAAAGGCTAGATTACAAGTTCAATACGATGCAAAAAGTAAAATTTATTCAGGCCCAATAGATTGTGCTTTGAAACTTTGGAAACATGATGGTTTAAAAACTTTATATAAAGGTTTAATTCCAACAATGATTTTTAGAACTAATTTTATTGTTTGGTGGGGTTCTTATGAAATCATCACAAATTATTTCACAGAAAATACATCCATGAACAAAGCTGCGATTAATTTTTGGGCAGGTGGTTTGAGTGCAACATGTTTCTGGATCACTGCTTATCCAGCGGATGTTGTTAAAAACGTTATCATGATTGATAATGTTGATAATCCAAGATTCAAGAAATATTCAGATGCTGTTAAATATGTTTACAGAGAAAGGGGTGGTCTTAGAGGTTTCACAAGAGGTTTCCTTCCAAGTATATTGAGAAGTTTCCCCGCTAATGCTGCTGCATTAGCTGCATTTGAATTCGTCATGCGAATGTTTTAAAATATGATGGTTTTAAACAACCATCTATCGTACTCATTTTTTTCCTATTTTTTTACACAACAAAATTTTGGACAGCATCTGGGATGCTGGGTTTCCGTTCCACCATTTTGACCTCTGTATGGAACTTATTAACTTATAGACAGTCATAAAAAACTTTTGCATGTTACTAGTAGTTCATTACGTAGACCAAACTGTAGCGCTGCGGTGGAAATTATATTTTCTCCTGCATAAATAGAAAATGGAATAAAATACATTGCTTGCCAGTTTGAGAAACAGCTTATTTTTCAAAGGTACAGGTATAGATCCCCACATCACACAAGAACATAGACACAGGAAAATGTCGAACAACAAAAAGAAGAGACTGTCGTTGTATAATTTTTTAGGTAAATCGTTATCTAATGACTCGTCGTCCTCAAAAACTACAAAGAAGCATCAAAGATCAACATCTGAAACAAAAACTAATCATAGATTGACTTTCAATATTCCCGATGAATCTATTGTTTCAAAAGTTGATATTTCCTCTATCCCTACTCCGCTTCCAAAACAAAGAAATAATAGGAAAAGTTTACAGATTAATCCAGGATTGGCTAATGATATTACTCCTACTCGTTCTAAAAATAACAGTCAGAATCAAATATCATCATCCCTTTCACCATCTTTGAAAAACACTTTACCAATACATAATGAAACCGCTAACTCAGAACCTAAAAGATCGTCTGAAAAAAGAATATCTTCAACAGAGTCGCCTAAATCACTTGAATCACCAAAAAGTAATAACATGTTAGTCAGCAATAGAAGCATTTCATCTTCGGTTTATCCTAATGACGCAAATAACAGTTTTAGAAATGTTAGTAATTCAACATTACCTGATTTTTCAAGAACAACATCATCAATATACCCACCATCAACACTATGTTTTGACTCTAGTGTTACTTCACCACATCAATTAAAAATTTCAGCTACGATAAAGAGAACGGATTTACTTCGAAAAAGAAAACCACCTCCAATGTCATTAACCCTGAAAACCGAATCACCTCCTGAACCCGAAAAAGCGAAAGAAATAGATTCACCATCAGAGGATCAAAAACCATCCGCTACGGATACTTACCAAAGTTCAGGAAGTGAATATTCACCTTTAAATTTAATCCCCGTAGGCGGTATTTTTGTAAATAATGATAATAAAGATTCACCATTAGGACCGAACAGACAGTTGAATCCAGCCAAAAATGTTATGTTCTCAAACGCAAGTATGGAATATGAACCTCCGTTATTGCATTCACAACAATACATAAATGATAGAATAAATAATGATAATAATGATAATAATGATAGCCAAAATAAAAATGTTCATAAACATTCAAGGACTTTATCAAGTATTGAAGAAATTACAAATGCATTAGAGAATTTTCAGATAGAACATGAGAAATCTTTCAATACTACAGATAATACACGTGAACATCCTGGAACAGACAGTGAAAATTTTTCATTCACATCAAGCCCATTAAGTGATAAACAACGCACAATTGATCTGAGTCGATCAAACGAAAATGGTAATAATGCTGATGAGTATGATCAAAACTTGGAAGGATTTTCTTCAAAAGGGGGTATTTTTTTAAAAGTTAAAGATCTGCCGAATCTGGAAAATGGTGAAAGTCTGGATGCATATATTAAAAAGCTGAAAATTACACCTGATGTGACTGTAACAAATGATGTCGGTTTTATGGCTGATACATATGCAGATTTAGTTAATTTGGGCACGCCAAAATCGGCTAATGATTCAGAAGTTTCAAGTACATCGGATGTCTTTTACGATGTTGCCGAATCTAAATCTAAAGAAGGTACACCAAAGATTGAACCAAAAGCAAAGTTAACTGATAGAACAGAAAAAAGTGTTGAGCTTCTTAAAGAAAAAAATGTGATTGTTCCTGTTGATCAACAAAAAGGTGGAAAAGAAAAAGAAGTTTTTTTAAGTTTAGCAAATCCTGATATGGGACAAAACAATTTCAATGAAACTGGTGAGCCAGTTGAGAGTGTTAAGTTAGAATCTATTGCTACACAAATACCAGATGAACCATCCGGAATAGATAAAAGCCGTTCATACATTGAAAATGAAAATGATTTTAATGATAGCATTGTTTCTGAATATAGCCAAAGTAATGATGATCGTATAGGTCACTATCCGGATGAAGAAGATTTTATTGGACCACTGGATGAATCTTTTGAATCATTTGTGAAACAAGTGAAAATTAGCGATCATAGTATTAATGATATTCAAACAACGTCTACAAGTGCATCAGATACAAATGAAGATATGAGTGTGGACAATGGAAATTGGCAAAGGTATAGCAGTGCCACTAATTTCTTTAATAATGTAGGTTCGTTAAATGATGATAATGAAATTGCCGGACCCGAAAACATTACATCTGAGGAAGATGTTATCACCCCAACTGAAAGAAAAGAATTTATTGATATGAATATTGCACCACAAAGAGATTTTGATCTGGTTGATGAATTAGATAATAATGTTACTGAAGTTGTACAAACTGATGAATCGAGCAGTAAAAGTTTAGAGGATTTATATCCTACAGATAGTCGTGATGAAAATGATGATGAACATGAAGGAGGGATTGTTTGTGATTATACCTCTACCCATTCAAATGAAGATAATTTTGGTGGTGACAATAGATATGAAAAAGATGGTGAAGCATCAGATGATGATAATGAAAGTAGTGTGTTAGAATTTTCTCCCAAATCTCCATTAAGCTACAACTTACAAGATGAAATAAACAAGACCCCAGAACTATATAGACATAATTCAATGTGCTCCAAGGGGCTGCTGGGAAGAATGGCGGGATTGAATGTCACTGGTACTCCAACGGGATTGGGTATAGGTAACTTCCAACATCTAGTAGTTACCAATATGGTACCTGATTCACCGGAAACTGATAAGTTTTATGATACCATTGATGGTGATAGTAGTAATGATAAAGTTAGTAGGAGTATCACTGATGATATTGACATAAATGAACTAAAAAATGCACCTATTCCTGATATTGACTCGAATAACTCATCGATTATTGCTAAAGTTAATGATGAGGAAAATAACGGATTAGTTGACATTAATGAAGATAAACATTACCCAATTCCAACATATGATAGAAGAGAAGAACCAACAGTTATTCCTATTCAACATTCTATGGTTGTTACGCCTGCAGCACCTGAAAATGGAGAAATTCATGCAAGCAGAAGTAGAAGGCCGCCACCTAATTATCCATCTATGGGAAGAAGAAGTCGTGGATTATCTGAAACCACGGCTAATCCTGAACTTTTTGTGAATGGAGTGATTTCACAATTGAAACAGGGTGAAGAAACTAAAAATTTTGAAAATGAAAATGAAGCTAAAGTTGTCAATAACGTTTCTAAAGAATACGAAGAAGTCGAAAATGATACTGAGAGTCGAAAAGGTGAAAAATGTACATATATTGAGAATATAAGATTGAGAGGTAAAAAAGCTAGTATTAACATGAAACCATCGTTACAATCATTGCCTATTTCCATTAGACAACACGGTACAATTTCTCACAAAAAGATTCCATCTCAACAATTATCACATTCGTTTAAGTCACATCGTCACGTCACAGTAAGACCTAAAACACGAATGCTAGCAAGTGAAATTGATGATGGGGAATTACCAGATGCTACATTATTTCACACTGCACAGAAAACTAAAGTTCCTATCCACCCCGACGCTGACGTGATTGCAGCATCTGAACAGTTCAATAAACTTGCCAAGCAACGGTCTGGCGGCGGAGACTTAGGCCGTCTTAACAGTGTGATGAGCGTACGTCCACACTACGGTGGTGGTATGCGGTTGTTTATCACGAACCCGGATAACGAGGATTAGTTGCTGTCTAGAATATTGTGTAGTTATAAACGTAATACAAAGGGAACCCATTCCAAACTCTGCTGCGCCACCTCACACGAATATGCTGCGCCACGAATACTTGCCAGCTGTTTTTCTTTCGCTGCCGCTGGTCGTGTTGGTGGTCGTGGTGAGGATGTTGTGAATGTGTAGATAGATGTGTTGGATGGCAACAGGAACATCCATTGGATTGCTGCAGAGGACTTTGAGAGATCACGAAGAGCACCTGCAAAGACAATGTCCGTTGCTAAGTTGGATGCTGCTGCTTACACATTGATTTACGAGGTATGTGTTCCTGTTTTTGACGACGTGCTGGTTACCGTTCTTGGTTGTTGTTTGATTTCTCCTAATTCATTTCATAAATACTAACATTTTTTTCTTTTCTGCCTTTTTTTTACAGCCAAATACTGCTCCTAAATCCAGTGTTAATGAATTTAAAACTCAACTTGAAAAAGGTGATGACGAATCAAAACTTGTCACCATGCGTAACATCTTGATTACCATGATTAACTCTGATCCAATGCCAGAACTTTTAATGCATGTTATTAGATATGTCATGCCTTCTAAACACAAAGAATTGAAAAAATTATTATATTTCTATTGGGAAATTTGTGAAAAATATGACAATGATGGAAAATTAAGACACGAAATGATTTTAGTTTGTAATGCAATTCAAAGAGATTTACAACATCCAAATGAATTTATTAGAGGTAATACTTTAAGATTTTTGAACAAATTGAAGGAACCTGAATTATTAGAAACTCTAGTTCCAAATTGTAGAGTTTGTTTAGAACATCGTCATGCTTATGTTAGAAAAAATGCAGTTTTTGCTATTTACTCAATTTACAAAGTCTCTGAACATTTGATCCCTGATGCACCTGATTTAATTCTTGATTTCTTATCAATTGAAAGCGATGCAACTTGTAGAAGAAATGCGTTTGTCTGTTTGAGTAATTTAAACAGGGAAGCTTCTTTAAGATATATTCAAGAACAACAACTGGAATCTTTAGATCCTTTAATTCAATTAGCAATTATTGAATTTATTAGAAAAGATGCTTTACAATATTCTGATTTAAAATCTCAATATTTACAAATTGTTACTGCTTTATTAAATACCAGCAATACTGCCGTTGCTTATGAAGCTGCAACTACCTTAAGTGTTTTGAGTTCGTCTCCAACTGCTGTCAAGAATGCTGCTTCTAAATTTGTTGAATTAGCAATTAAAGAATCTGATATTAATGTTAAGTTAATTGCACTGGAAAGAGTTAGTGAATTAAATTCTGAAAATGAAGGTGCATTAGATGAAATTTGTTTAGATATCTTAAAAGTTTTATCTTCACCATCTGTTGATGTTAGAAATAAAGCAATTGAAATTGGTTTAAAATTAGTTTCAAGCAAAAATGTTGAAGATGTTATTAAATTATTAAAGAAGGAATTACAAAAAACCACTGTTTCAAATGAAGATAAAAATACTGAATATAGACAAGCTTTAATTAGTGCAATTCATTCAATTGCAATTAAGTTTCATGAAATTGCTTCTTCCGTTGTTGATTTATTATTGGAATTTATTGGTGAGTTGAATACAACCAGTGCATATGAAGTTATTACCTTTGTTAGACAAGTCATTGATAAATACCCAGATTTAAGAACTAATATTATTAATAAACTTTTAATTTCTTTATCAAATGTTAAATCTGGTAAAGTTTACAGGGGTTCATTGTGGATTTTAGGTGAATATTGTCTTGATGAATCTGATATTCAAGCAACTTGGAAACATATTAGATCAAGTATTGGCGAAATTCCAATTTTAGCTTCTGAAAAGAAATTGAATGGCTCGGATGAAAGTGACGAAATTACCGAATCAACTGCAAATGGCGAAGCTAAATCTGGTCCAAAAATCTTAGCTGATGGTACATATGCAACTGAAAGTGCATATGATGAACCATCAAATAACAATGCAACTAAATCATCTAAACAATTCAAGACTCCAATTAGAAGTTTGATTTTAGATGGTGATTTCTACTTAGCATCTGTTTTATCATCTACTTTAGTTAAATTACTTCTAAGATTGAATAAGGTTTCTGAACGTAAAGATTTATTAAATGCTTTGAAAGCGGAAGCAATGTTAATAATGGTTTCTATTTTAAGAGTCGGTGATTCATCATATGTGAAGAAGAAGATTGATGAAGATTCTTCAGAAAGAATCATGTCATGTATTAGATTCTTATCAGAAGATCAACCTGATATTCAATTGCTTGAAGAAGCATTCTTAGATGATACTGTTGAAGCATTTAAGCAACAAGTGGATGAACAAATTTTAAGAGAAACTGAAAAGTTGAGTTCTCTCCAATTGAACTTTGAACAAGTTGATGAGCCAATTTCTTTTAGACAATTTTCCAATAAAGATACTAAGGTCGTCGATAACAATGAAAAGGAATTATCAGCGGTTCAAAATGGTTTACAACAAAAGGAAGATTTATCTTCGAGATTAAACAAGATTGTTCAATTGACTGGTTTTTCAGATCCTGTTTATGCAGAAGCTTATGTTAAAGTTCATCAGTTTGATGTTACATTAGATGTTTTAATTGTTAACCAAACCACAACTACTTTGCGTAATTTAAGTGTTGAATTTGCTGCATTAGGTGATTTAAAAGTTATTGATAAGCCAAATTCAAATAATATTGCACCTCATGGATTCCATAGAGTTCAAACCACAATCAAAGTTTCAAGTGCGGACACTGGTGTTATTTTTGGTAACATTGTTTATGATGGTCAACATGCAGATGAAAGTACGATTGTTATTTTAAGTGATGTTCATATTGATATTTTAGATTACATCAAGCCAGCAACTTGTACTGAAGCACAATTTAGAAAAATGTGGAATGAATTTGAATGGGAAAATAAGATTAGTGTTAATTCTACATTACCAACATTAAAGGATTATTTGGATGACTTATTAAATAGTACTAATATGAATAATTTAACCCCAGGTTCAATAATTGGTGATTGTCAATTCTTATCTGCTAATTTATATTCTAGATCTACATTTGGGGAAGATGCACTTGCCAACTTATGTATTGAAAAAAGTGCCGAAGGTCCTATTGTGGGGCATGTTAGAATCAGATCCAAGGGCCAAGGACTTGCACTTAGTTTGGGAGATAAGGTTGCAGCAGTTGCCAGAAAGAACAACAATGTTGCTGTCACCGAAGTGTAATGGATTGGCATTTATGGGGTATAACTGTATATGTGTGTAACGGAATAAGTAGTAACCGGACATTGAGTTTTTCTGTTTGGGCCAGTCGAAGCGCGTATACATGTTTTCTACAGATTTAAGTTGTGTGGACTGGAATAAACTGGCGTACATTGTATTGGCTCTGTCGGGTCGGGTCGGGTCGGAGATATAAAGTCTTGGTTGACAGGACAAGTATAGGTACGAGCTCAAGTTTAACATGGAAGTTATTAGTCGGTTTCGTGAAACTTACGCTTATGATGATCCATTGGCAGTTATCAAGCCTTTTGTGGATTGCCATGTGAAACCTTACATTCCTTCTACATTTCAAAATACTGAACTGGCATCTAGCAATTTACACACTTTAATTTTTGGTATTTCAGTTTATACCTTTTTATTCCAAGCTTCTAAATTGCTGTTATTATTTCCAAGCATTTACAAGCCTTTGAAAAATGCAAAAAACAGATTGGATTGTTGTGTTAGAGTTGTTTCCTTTATTCAAGCGATTATTATTTGTGTTTTAGGTATACCTGTTTTCAACAATTCTTTTCTCAGTAAAGATCGTGTTTTTGCAACTACTCCATATTCTAAATTTTATGGCACTATGGCATTAAGTTATTTTGTTTGGGATACAATTGTTTCCATTTGTTATATTAATTATTTTGGTGTTGGATTTTTAATTCATGGAATTGTGTCAAGTATAGTCTTCTGGATTGCTGTTGAATATCAATTTATTCACTATTATTCTGCAATATTTTTATTATTTGAAATTTCAACTCCATTTTTAGATATTAGATGGATTGGATTAAAATTTAATGTTTTAAGTGAAAGAGTTAAATTAATTAATAATATTATTTTGATTTTAATTTTTTTCTTTATCAGAATTTGTTGGGGTTGGTATCAAGTTACTAGACTGGCAATTGATTTATATTATGCAAAGGATTCAACTAATTTTACTTATATTGGTTCGGCTGTTATTTTGGGTTGTAACATAGTTTTAGATATTTTAAATGTTTATTGGTTTAGCAAAATGATGATTGTTGCTATTGAAACTTTAAAACAAATTTTTGGGTTTACGAAAAAAAACATAAATAACGATAAACTGAAATTAATGTAATTTAAAATTATAGAAAATAACCCAGTTATATAACTATAATGGACAATATATAAATGATTTAAAAAATAGTGTAAATAAAGATTTAAAATTTATGAAAACAATCACAAAGAAAAAATTCAAACTTTGGTTTCAGATTGCATGACTGAATCAATAGAAACAACATTTTCAACATAATTGTATAAACGCGCAGTCTTTCTAGTAACTCTTGTAGTTCTGTAGTAAAGTTTGTAACCAAAAATCATAGCTATATAAATAAAGACACCAATGTAACAAGTAATAAATGTTTTATAATGAAAGCCTTGAATGAATCCATTGTAACCATTGAAGAAAATAATAATTCCTAAAAAGAACATTGCAATATAAGCAGAATATGGTTGAAACCACATTCTGAATGGGATATCTTCTCTTGGGACGTTTTGATAAACAGTTGCATTGTAAAAGGTAGTATATGAAATTAAAATATTCAACCATGTCAATAATGCAAACACACTGGCAGCACTTGTAAGATAACCAAAAATAACTGCTGAACTTGTTGTACAACTCATGAAAGCTAATAAACCAAAAGGAAGATGAGCTAAACATGCATAATATGGGACACCATTTCTATTTAATTTTAAGAAAAGTTTAGGTGCAAGACCATCTCTAGCTAAACCATAAAGAGTACGAGAAGCTAAATAAACAGCACTATTAGCTGAACCACCAACGAAGAACAATAAACAAGCGTTAATAAAGGAAGGTAAAACTTTAATACCAGCAGTTTGCATAGCAATAACAAATGGAGATGCACCTGCATTATGACCAGCACCGGCGAAACGTGGATTTAATGGTGAAACAGCAATACCTAAAATGAAAACACCAAGAATATAAACACCACTAATTCTAACAAAAATTTGTCTGGTAGCTTTTGGGACAATTTTTCTTGGATCTGGAGCTTCACCAAAAATCACACCAACACATTCACTTCCGGAATAAGCAAAAACAGATTGAATAACACATGCCCACCAACCTAAGAATCTTCCTGTTGAACCTTCTGTTAAATATTCTAAAAAGGCATCTTCACGCCAATATTGGAAACCAGTAGTTTGATGATTTGGACCACCACCACAACTGATAACTAAACAAGTAATGAAACAAATAGCTAAAGCAATTAATTTAACGACAGAAACCCAAAATTCCACTTCACCATAAAATCTAACATTAAACCAATTTGCAAAGGTAACGACAACAAAGAAAACAGCAATAAAGATACCTGGATTTAAATCAGGTCTCCAAAATTGAATGATAAGACCAATTGCACTAAGTTCAGAAGCGAAATTAAGTGCATAATTAAAAAAATAATTCCAACCAGCTGCAAAACCTAAAGATTTATCACAAAATCTAGTACAATAACCCGAGAATGCTTTATCCATTGGACAGAATGCTGCCATTTCACCTAAAGAAAATAAGACAATAATTAATAAACCACCAGTAAACAAATATCCTAAAAGTAATGCTGCTGGACCACCTCTTTGCAAAGATGTACCAGTACCAATAATTAAACCTGTACCAATTGCACTAGCAATAGCCATCATACTGACATGTCTTGGCTTGAAGTTTCTGGTTAAAACTTGATCTTCAAAAACCTCACCATTTTGATCAATTTGTAAAGACTTGTTGGAAGTGACTGGATTGATTTCATCATCAGTAGTTACTTCTTCCAGGTCAACGTTGTATGCGTTCTTTATACTCTTTAACATGTCCATTATAGTATACTATTTATTTATTTGTTTATATTAAAATAAAAATAAAAATAAAAATAAAAATAAAAATAAAAATAAAAATAAAAATAAAAATAAAGTAAGTATATTCTACAATAATTGAGAGCAGTATTTCCTTAAAGATAGCAATCCATGGTTATTTAAGTATAGATTTTCAACAAGAAAATTTTACCAGAAAAGATAAAAGTTGAGAAGCCGAAGCCAGACCAGTGATAAGGAAAGTCCATTTCATGCCAGAGATCTCTACGGCATTAAAACTGAGTAGCGCCCCATATAATTTTACGTAATCACCCAAGTTTATCTGATCCGAGCCCAAAACGGGAATCGACAAGAATGTTGCTGAAATGGAATCGACAGAAGTAACGATAAGCACAATCATAGAACGAAGCACCGGGCGGTCTTAGCCTTGGGCCAGGCAATGGCAATTTCGACGCAATCGACGGCAATCCGGACAGGATTTTAGCACGGCATTGTTGCTATCTCGGAAGTGCGATTACCGTTCTGGGCGATTGTGAGGAAACATGTTCTGGAATCAATCGGCACAGCTCAGCTGCTTGAACCATTGATTGCGTGTCTCCATCTTAACCACACAGCCGGTTGCATCCACCGTCGTTGAAAGATCGTATTTGTGTGTTGTGCCCTGTCCAATCTTGTACGATACCGTTTGTCTGTGCAACAGCATGATTTGGCGGCAAGTGCAGCCTACGCTATTCACGACTGTGTCAGCATGCTGCCACCCCGTATCGGTGCACTCTCCACTCCACGTGGTGAGCGTGTACTGGTCGTAGACACTCCCCTGAAGACGAACATGGGATGGTATCTGCGTCAGGAAGAAGAGAGCCTAACTTCCAGACGGGGCCCTGCTTTTGTTTGACGTCTGCTTTTCACCCCGTACTCTCTGAAAGCCGTTGCTGAGCTGGTGTTGGTTGGAAAAACTCTTGCGTTTCTTGTCGTGGATCTAGTTCGCCAGGGGATCTAGAACGCTGTTGTGTTTTTTCGTCCTGATCAGTCTTGGTTTGTACTCCTGTCTCCTCGTCCTGAAGTCTTGGATATGTGAAAAAGAAAAATTCTATTTCCATTTTCCATCTTTCTCAACTATTCTTTCTCCTGACGCAGCCTTCATTGTAAATCAGAAACTTAAACTCAAAAATGTCTGTATTTGAAGAAAAGGAAAAGTTTTCTCATGATACCCAAATTATAGGTGATAGCATTTCATCACATAGCTCCGACTCTAAAAGAAAAACTGCTGAGATTGATACTCCTGATGAAAATGGAGAAGAATTGACTTTAGCAAGAGATTTTAAAGCTAGACATGTTAGTATGCTTGCTATCGCTGGTGCCATCGGTACAGGGTTCATTATTGGTTCAGGTACCGCTTTGAAAAGAGGTGGTCCTGCATCACTTTTAATTGGCTATCTTATTACTGGTGCTATTTTAATTGTTGTTTTACTATCATTAGGTGAAATGGCTGCAGTTTCCCCAATGGATAAAGCTTTCTCTGGTTATCCAGGAAGATATGTTGATAGAGCTTTGAAATTTGCTGCTGGTTGGAACTATTTCTTCAAATATGCTATTGTTTTACCTGCAAATTTAAGTGCTGTAGGTGTTATTATTCAATATTGGCGAAAAGATTTAAATGTTGCTATTTTTATTACCGTCTTCTTGGTTGTTATTATTTTCATTACTTGATTTAAAGTCACTCTTTATGGTGAATTGGAATTTTGGTGTGCAGCTGTAAAATTGATTGTGTTGGTTATTTGCTTTATTACATGTATTGTCATTACTTGTGGTGGTTCACCAACTCACAAAACAATTGGTTTCCAATACTAGCATGAAAGTGCTTTTCTTGAATATTTAACTTATGGAGGCACTGGTAGATTTTTGGGTGTATGGGCTTGTATTATTCAATCATGTTTCTCATATGTTGGTTCTGAAGCTGTCGGTGTTGTGTTTGGTGAAACTCCTAACCCTACAAAGTACATTCCATTAACTTCTAAACAAGTTTTATTAGATTTTCCTTCTTTTACATTTTCGGTGTTTTCGTTTTAGGTCTTGCAGTTTCGCCACTTAATAAAACATTGGCTACTGCTTCTGGAAGTGATGCATCTGCACCACCTTTTGTTATTGCATTCAAAACAGCAGAAATCAAAATTCTTCCAGATTTTATCAATGCTTCTTTACTTCGCTAATACTGACGTTTATTTAGGTTCACGTACCCTTTATGGTTTAGCCAAAGATGGTTTTGCTCCTAAAATTTTTATGAAATTGAACAGGAATGGTATTCCTTATTATAGTTGTTTATTTACCGCTATGTGGGGATTATTATCTTACATGAATGCTAGTAGTTCTTCAGCAAAAATTTTCGGTTATGTTTCATCATCTGTTACTGTTTTCGGTATTTTAAATTGGTTAAATATAATGTTGTCTTACATTTGTTATTATAAAGCAACTCTGGCTCAAAATGTTCCAAGAGAAGATATACCATTTCGTATGTGGGGTCAACCTTATGCTGCTTATGTTGTCACTGTTTTAATTATGATTATAGCTCTATGTAGTTCTTTTTTTTTTTAATAAAATCTCTTACATTTCTATAACATTTTTTTCACTAACTACTTACTAGGATTTTCTATTTCACATTTATAAAAGTTTTGGAAAAAAATCACTAAGAATAAATAGCAAAAATTTCGACTGAAGTACTTTAATATAACGGTGTGCTGGAAGTCATTGATAGGAATCTTTACTGGGACATAAAATGGATCTTTAGTAAAAATAAAATATGCACGGATTGTCAAAACGTTATCTTTCACAAAAGCTTCCAAAGGAAAAATCGCTCTGCTACATAGATTATTTGCTGGAACAATGGACAGCTGGAGGGTTCCTGATTTGCATTGGCTTCCTCCATGCATTGGAACCATTCCTAGTTATATCCCGTGTTCTGTTAACAACGAAACGATGTTTATTTAATAGGAGAACTGTTAACAACGGTTCCTGGCATTACATGAAATATTGAGGATTCTACACAGTGGCATGACTACTGGCGTTATGAAAATAGCAATACTCCTTTTTGGGTAAAGATTCTATAAAACAGTAATTTTCCTTGGGGGAAAGTATATTGGGGTATAAGTGCTAAAGAGAGGCGTACACAATAGAATCAGTTTGTGGATGTGCAACTGAATGATAACGGGTATCCGTTGATACTCGCATTTCAACTCTCAGCCACATCGGATAATATACCGAATCCGGAACACTCCAATTCATAGTATCCTCCCGGACAGGTAAGAATCCCGACAAACATGCGGCATCAGTATTTCATTTTTTTTTGTGTTTTATTTTGTGGTGATTGGCCAATTAGATACTACGTTGATACGGGGGTTACACATTTTCAGCGCTTGTACCTAGACTACCTTTCTGGTACCGTCTTATCTATAACTATTTAACAGGAGTAATAAGGACCTAATAAGAATGAAGGTTCTCTATACTACCAATGAGGAATGATAAACAATAATTGATAAGGAAAGGTTATGTCTGTACTCTTAGCAGTTATAGCAATTGAGAAATACGGTACATCTACCTAATCTTAATCGACAAGTTTATTTCATGATGAAATACATCAACTATAAATTATTGTACACGGTTTATTACAATTCCGGCCATGGAAAATAAATAATAATCTTATCTCATCGAAAGGATTAGATCTTTCTTTTTTAAGATATTTGTAGATTTAATGTTGAATTAAAAAAATGCAGCAAGGTATCAACAAATTTTATTAAGCTTATTAAAGGTTAGTTTGATTTAAAACCATACGGTTAATACAATTCTTTGAATACGAATAAATGGCATGTTTGGCATGCTGGTAGAAATATGTGGAATTATTGAATAATTTAATCAGGCATAGATTTAAAGAGTCGACATATATGATTTTTCATTAAATTTAATGTTTATCTAAGATACCTCTATATAGCTATTCTAAAAGATTTTTGCATTTAGCATAATCTTCTTTTTCTAAGTTTTCTAAACCAATATCAACGTCCAGTTGTATATCCTTTTTCAAAGCTTCTATACCTTCGTAATCTAATTCAGGTCGAAGATAACCACAAATAACAGCAGACAGATCGGCACCGTAAAAACTACTTTTAAAATCATGGATAACGTATATTTCACACGTTTTTTCTTTATTTCCATAATATGGATTCCATCCAAGTGACATTACCATTGGTAAAATTTGTAAATCGTTATCAGATAAATGACGACCATAATTCAGTTCAACTGATGATGTGCCATCAACTCTAAAGGCTAACTTATCTTTTTCATATTGATGAAGTTTTTCGGATTTATATACTCTTGCGAATCCAAAATAAACACCTGCTTCGAGTTTGATCAGTATTTCATTTTTAGTAACATCAATATTAGCTGTTGGGAATCCTAAATCTGAAGATCCACGTCCAAAACCAGGGATAACTTCACTTCTTTTAATCAAAACAGGAAATGGTGATAATGGAGAATCAGGTATAGTAACTTTAGGCCTGGGCATTTAAGTTAAATGTTGTTTAGAATACTAGATATAGAAAGAGGAAATCATGTAACGTATAACCAATTTGAAAATGAGGAAAAATAAAAACATGTTGATTAAAGATCCAGTCACGTGCGTTCTCCGAGTTTTCTTTTTTTTTTGTTTTTTTTATTGATATGTGAGTTTTATTAAAAGTACAATTCTGTATGTGAATATTCTATAAAGGGTTATTATATAAAGAAAGTTAAAAATTACATTTCCATATCAGGGAATGAAGCAATGGTACCTTGCAACCATTCTTCACCTAGAAGAGTAAGTCTAACTTTACCAGCGGATGATTTTTCACCTTGAGAAGTCCATTGTTCAGCTACTAATCTTAATAACTTTAAACTTTGTTTGCCATAAGCTTGTAAAAATTCTTTTGAACATGCATCCCACCATGAACCAACAACGGTGTAGTGAGTTTCTGTAAGTTGAATAGCTGGAAGATCTACCATTCTAGAAAGAAATATCCAAGAATTGCAAATTGGTAATGGATGTTTTGTGGTGGCTGGATCATAACCAATATAAGATTGATCTAATTTTAATCTAGTGATGACTGAATATAAAGTTGAAATACCAGAAAGACGTTCATTATGCTGAATTTCATTTTCCCATTTACCAGTATTTTCATCTCTATTCCAGCCCAAACGTTTTCTACCTTCTTCAGTATCTTGAGAGCATGAATAACCTAAAAGGAATGGACATGACTTATAAAACTTAGCAAGTAAAAAATATGAAAGATCTTTAAAAAGAATCATTAAATTTAAAGTTAATTTTGCCAAAGGAATTGAAGATTTTGGTTTAACAGAAACTTCAGTTTCAGCTTGAGATATAATTGCATCAGATATAAAATTCAAAATCCATTTAAAAGCTAATTCATTCTGCTGTGCTTGTATAACTAGATCTTTAATCTCTATAGTAATTCTAGTTAGTTGTTGTTGGCTATTTGTTAATTGACCAAATTTTGGATTAATTTTACGTCTATGAGCACCAACAATTTTTTTTAATTCTTTATTTTCTTGAACAGGATTAACAATAGACTTTTCAATATCTCTAATATCTTGAATGTATTTAAAATATAAAGTTTCAATTTCATTAGGATTAATTATCATATTTTTGGCTTCTTCTTCAACTCTTTTTAATTCCAATTCTTTTTTTGCAACAAGTTCTTGTTGTTTCTTCTTCATTTCTAATTCTTTTTGTTTAGCTTCCTGTTCTTTTCTTTCTTTTTCTTCTTTTTCTGCCCGTTCCTTACGTTTCTTTTCTTCTTCTAAAGCCTTCGTTTTAGCTGCTTCTTCTAAACGTTTTTTTTCAGCTGCTTCTTTGACCTTTCGTTCTTCTTCTTCTCTTGCCTTTCTTTCTGCTTCTTCCTGCTTGCGTTTTTCTTCTTCTTGTTTCCTCCTTCGTTCTTCTTCTTCTTTTTGAATTCTTATTTCTTCCATTCGTATCAAAGTGTCCACGGCATTTTTTCTTCTCAATCGATCATCAGAGAATCTTGAAACAAAGTAATTTGTCAAATCATCAATTTTCAATGGAATAGAATCTTCTTCAATGGTTTTGGTATCATTATTATGCATGATGCTATTTAATTGGTCGACATTTGAACTTTGGCCAGCAACAGGATTGAATTTTTCAGTGTTATCCGCCAATGTGCAGGCTAGATTGAACCTTTGATCCAATCCTTGGTCAACCAAAAAATCAGAGAGTTTACTCAAGTCTTCAAAAGAAGACATAGTATCATTGCTGGAAAAGCCGGACGGAAATAATTCTTCATTATCATCATCATATTCAGAGTCAGAACCTGAATACGACAGGTCATAAACGGACGCTGTCTGCAGTGCCGGATCTCTGTGTGGAACAAAACGCATTCTAGGCCAGCCAAAGGTTCTTCTTCAACACACGGTGTCCAGTCCTTGTCCCCTGCTGTCCCTGCTGTCCCTCGTGTCCCACCTATCCACATATCCCCACCCGAAACCAGCCATCTGTCCAGACGGTCCCAGACATGTTCTACACAACACACACTTACCCGGCCTCGTCTCGCGCAGTGCCAGTCGCCGCTTCGCCGAGTCTCTGTGGGGATGAAGCAGAGCCAAGACGACGGGACCATGTTGTGGTGGAGGTTGGGGAGAAGGCCGGGACACAGACAGCTCTGAAGGGCATCCTGAAACGTCAGTAGGCACCCCTTATGTACTCCCAGTCGGTCCGTCACTTTTCTTCCTCCGCCGTCGCCAGCAAAGTCGGTTGTGCACAGGTCAAGCCTGTTCACCACAAAGTGAAAATTATCAAAAAGTTTCTTTCGCCTAGATTCCCAGAACTCAAGCTACAACCTCACGATATCAGATCTCCTAAATTCAAGCCATATCTTACACATTCAGACAGAGTTGAAGATCACTACTACAATACTCTTCAACCCGACCTTTTATTGATCAATTACAGACATGGTCAAAACTCAATCTACGGTAACAAAAGGAGACAATGGGATATGTCCTCTGCATATCATTTAAACAGACCTTTAAGAAAGCCAAAAGGGCAAATTGTTCCTTCTCCGACCATCATTCCAAGAACTAACGAAAACATCCCAGTGCTCGAAGGTGTTACTTTAAACTGTTTTGTTAAAGATGCAAAATTATATCCAGCTCAAGCAATTGCAGCTGCTTTACAATTACAACAAATAACAGGTGTTAAACCAACCCCAATTTTTGCTAAGACTAACGTTCCAAATTGGAAATTAAGACCAGGTATGAAAATGGGTGCAAAGGTTACCCTTCATGGTAGAGACGCTTCACAATTTATTTCCACTTTAACTGAACTCGTTTTACCAAGAGTAAGAGATTTTTATGGTGTCTCCAATAGAGCAGGTGATAGATATGGTAACCTTGCATTTGGTCTGACTGGTGAGAGTGTTAAATTATTCCCCGAAATTGAAAATAATCAAGATGCATGGCCTCAGAACTTTGGTTTTGACATTACATTACATACGAGTGCACAAACTGATGCAGATGCAAGAATATTGCTCAGTGGTTTAGGTTTCCCATTCACTGGCTTTGAAAGAGTTCCAAAAACTCTTTTAAACGATCTTGAAGTTCAAGAACCTGTTGTCTGATTCTTGCACACTCTCATTCCTGTAAATATATAGTTCCACTAGACATATTTAACTCTCTATATACATCCTCTAATCTCTAAATAGACCTCTAGGCCGCAAACCATATAGTCCCAGACCGTTCCTCTAGGTGTCCCAAGCCCAAACGCTGAGAAATCATCAATTGATCGCTCCATTGTTGTAATGTAAGTGCATCAGCCTCCTCAAATCGGGGGTGTACAGTGTTTGGACGTGTGGGGTCGGTCACAAATAGATCTTCACGGATCATTCACTGGCTTTTTGGCTCCTTTGTTCTCAACAATTACGATCTTCACTGGCCCTTCTTTAGCTGTTAGAGCAAACATGACGCCCATTGAAGCATTTGGGCTTTTCCAGGACATCTCCGAATGTGAAATTCCCACTAATGCATCCGTTTCCGAAATATGTGATTATTTATCTTCAAATTGTTTAGATTTAAGACATGCATATATACGACATTATTATTGTATAAACGTGAATCATCCAATTTCATCAAATGTCTTATTATGGTGTGTCAATTTTTTATCTATTGGAATGTTATTTTTAGTTCTTGGTTTATTGGCATCGGATTATCTCGTCCCTAATTTATCTGCACTTTCAGACTCTTTAAAATTAAATGAAAAATTGGCAGGTTTGACATTATTAGCCTTTGCAAATGGATCTCCGGATATTTTATCTACTTATATTGCAATGCGACAAGATATGACTTCAATGGCAGTTGGTGAATTACTCGGTTCAGCTAATTTTGCTTTGACTGTGGTTATTGGAGTATTGGCAATGTATAAACCTTTTAAAGTTAATCAAACAACTTTTATGAGAGACTTAATTATTTTTTCAATACTGATATTGACATCTTTATATATATTATCAGATGGTATTATTACAATTTATGAATCTGTTATTTTATGTTTATTATATGTGCTTTTCATTGTTTTAAATCTTTTCCTTCCTGAAGGTGAACTTAATGAAAAGTCATATGAAGATGGTCAAGAAATTGGTCCTTTAACTGAAGCAAATGTTAATACTTTACCAAATGATGAAAATTCGATTAGACAATTACATGCAAATTATTCGGATGTCCAAAGTATTGCATCGATGAATTCATTAGAATCAAATGGTAGTCTAAATGATTATTATTTTGCTCACAATATAGATAATTTAGAACAAGGTAGAAGTTATAAAATTGCATTAATTGATTCTTTGAAATTAGCATGGTTATGGAAACGTAAGACAAGTTCTAGAACGATTCCAATTTCAAATCTTGATGTAGAAAGATTGGCACCAATCGATGAATTAACACCACTGGATTCTCCTGAGTCTAGTCAAACTGAACATTTTACAAATACCTTAAATAATGATGTTAATACAGATGTTACTACAAATGCTAATAATAATACTCATATAAATCATATTGTCAATTCAACTAATAATATACCGAATATACTGAATAGTTCATATATAAGCTATACTACAACGGAATCGCCTTCTTTAAGTAGAGCTAGTTCTTCTAGAAGATTGAAAAATAAAGATGAATATCAAATTTTATATCCCCATAGGCCATCAGCTTCTTCACGTAATAATTCAATGGCAAATTTAAAAGCACATTTTTCAGCACCACCATTGTATCCACTCAACTCTACCCCAATAATGAATGTTGAACCTTTTAGAGGAAATTTTGAAATTATAGAAGAAAATGATGACGAAAGTGCTACTGAAAATCTTATGGCTGAAACAAATACAGAAGAAAGAAGCAAAGGGAAAAGTATTCCACAAGTTCTGAATCCTACTGCAGGAATTTCTTATGGAAATAGTGCACAACCAAGTTTAAGACCACCAAGTTTAATGGTTCAAACAACTTCTCCTTCTTCTTCTTTGATTCCATATGTTGAATATCAGAAAAATAGTTTCTTTACAAAATTATGTCCTGTTCACATATTTACAGGATCTTTAACATTACATGAAACTTTATTATCTCTGATTATTATTCCAATGAACAGTATATTTAATATAATTATTCCTGTACCATTACCAGGAGAATTACAAGGTGAAATTTTAAAGCATGAATTATCAATATCAACAAACCTTTTTCATTTTCAAATTGGGCTTTTTCCAATTCTTATATTTGATTTTGATATTTCTATTCCAATTATAATATCTGCCATTTTATTGCCTGTTTTATCACTTAGTATAAAATACTTGGCGCCAAAGGTTTATGGTTTATCATTTGGAGTTGTTTCATCAGTTGTTGGATTTGTTACCGTTTTAAAACTAATCACTTTAACTGCATCTGTAATTATTTTAGTTTTAAAAGATATTGCAGAAATTTATTCATTAAATGAGTCTATTTTAGGATTGACAGTTTTATCATTAGGTAATAGTATTGGTGATGTTGTTACAAATCTTGCATTAGCAGGTTTAGGTAGACCATTAACTGGATTACATGCATGTTTTGGTAGTCCACTTTTGTATATATTGTTTGGAATTGGGATTTGTTCATCAATAGTACAAATGTCAAAAACAACAGAAATGAAAATCCAATTTAGTGTGGACAGAAGTTTACAACTGACCGCCCTGAGCATCATTTTGATGTTAATCTTCTACACTGTGGTTATCCCCCTTAATGGCTGGATGTTCAAACGGTGGATAGGCTATGTCGGTGTCTCTGTATGGTTTCTCGTGACTTCCGTGAACTTTGTGCTACACAGTCACAGATAAGAAGCATGCAAGTTAGGCTTTGATTGTGGCTCAACTTGTCAATTGTGGCTTTATCGTCTAGATGATGGATTTTATCCGGTATTCAGATCCCGATGGATCTTTGTCAGTTGATATAAATAGCATGCAATTGGGCTCTAGATTAATAGGTGATGGGGAGTACTATTAATATATTGGATAAGAATAAAAAAGCGCAACAAGATAGGACAGGCCAAATATGTCAGTTTTAGGCAGAAGATATAATGATGCGTCAATTCATTTTCAAAAAGACAGTGATGAGAAAACCGACGGTATTTTGACTATTTCGAAGGAGAACTTGAAAAGATTGAATCATCCAGAGTGGGCTCCAACCTGGAATCTAAAAGACGATCACAAATTTGTTAATCCTGAACCTTTCAAACATATTGATAGAGGATTTTTTGCTGATCCAGCTTTTAAATCTTTGAGAGAAACTGAAGGTGTTACATTCAAACATGTTTCTCCAAAATTAGGTTTAGATGTTAAAGGTATTCAACTGAGTAAATTGACAAACAAACAAAAAGATGATTTGGCATTGTTAGTTGAAACTTATGGAGTTGTTGCTTTCAGAGATCAAGATTTTAAAAATCAATCCTTTGAAGATATTAAAGAATGGGGTAGATATTATGGGCCGTTACATGTTCATCCAACATCAGGTGCACCATTAAACGAACCTGAATTTCATATGACCTTTAGAAGAGGTAGTGTTAAAGAACAAGAACAATTTTTTAGTGATAGATTAAATAATACAGGATGGCATTCAGATGTGACTTACGAAACCCAGCCACCTGGAATTACACTGTTTTCAATGTTACAATGTGGTGTCTCTGGAGGTGATACTCAATTTTTAGATATGTTTGAAATATATGATAGATTATCGCCATTATTAAAGGATAAATTGGATGGTTTAAAAGCAGTTCATACTTCAAAAGAACAAGCTTACGCTGCCAAACTTGAGGGTGGTATTGAAAGAAAGGACGCTATTGATTCAATTCATCCTGTTGTTAGATATCATCCAGTTTTGAAAAGAAAAGGTTTGTTTGTTCATAGTGGTTTTACAAGAAAAATTTTAGGTTTAAAGACTGAAGAAAGTGATAACTTATTATTATTTTTATTCAAACATACAACATCATGTTTAGATGCACATGTTAGATTTCAATGGGATGAAAATACAGTTGTTATCTGGGATAACAGAAGGGTGTTACATA
>JAKTWG010000057.1:0-62759 GCA_030560915.1 Pichia sp. NRRL Y-12824 | reverse complement strand
AATAAATTTTTATTTTTTTTTTTTTTTTTATCAAAAAATTTTTAAATGCTGGACATTTAGAGTTTTGATCAAGATCACACACACGACAAGATACTATATTAGTTTTAAGATAGTGTTATTTTATTGCATGGAGATGGAGAGAGATGGACAAATTTATTTATTGATTTTTATAGCATGCAATATCATATAACCACCATTTTATAACTATAACTAATATATAATTTTGTTTCTTGATAAATGAACTCGTAGTTACCAAAGATAAAACAAAATCCTGGTGATGTTTTCGTTGAAAAAGGCGAATTAAATTGTAGTGTAAAAAATAAATCTAATTCATGATAGGTTATGAAATTAATAAATTCATAATAAGAATAAAAATACTAACATTATAATTTATTACTTTTTTTTTTTTTAATATAGATGTTAAGGGTGTTACATGTGTTATTAATTTTGATATGCCAACAAACATTGAAGATTACGTTCATAGAATTGGTAGAACAGGTAGAGCGGGTGCTAAAGGTACCGCTATTACTTTATTCACCAGAGATAATGCGAATCAAGCACATGATTTAATTGTTATTTTAGCTGAAGCTAAACAAGAAGTTAGTCCTGAACTGCAAGCATTAGATAAGAAGCAATGGGGTAGAGGCGGTAACGGTGGTAGAGGTGGTAGAGGTAGATTTGGTGGTGGTAGAGGTGGTAGAGGTGGTAGAGGTAGATTTGGCGGTGGTAGATCCGGTAGTAACAATGCACCATTAGGTCAAAGAAGATACTAAATCTTTATGTTTTTTTTCAAACATTTTCTTATAAAATATTATTAATATATTCATTATATAAATTATTTAATTGATTAGTTCTTTTTAGATTGATCATCGTATTTCATACGTGGGAATAAATATGCGTAAAATTCTTTATAACCTTGTAATTGTAAAGCATCAAATGGATTATGAACAGTCCAATAATTTAAAGTTTTTGATTTTTTTGATTTAGAATCTGTAACATCGTATTCAAAAAGTGGGAAAAGATTATTATTTGAATTTTGAAGAGATGAATGAAATTGTATTTTTGATTCAGGGATTGGTTTATTAACTAAATCTTCAATACGAGAAGTTAATTCATCAGTTTTTAAATTAATTGTTTCTGAACCATAATTTTTATTTAATAAATCATTATATTGTTTAATCAAAGGACTTTCAAGATATTGATCAGCCATAATTTCATTAACTTCCATAGAATATACCATTTTCCAATATTGTTCATTATTCATAGGCATAAAATTTTTTGGGCCAAACCAATAACTTCCACGATTTACTTTCCCATTATTTGCGGGATCAAGTAAAGATAATTCTCTAGCCAGTTGAATTTCAACGTATAATGGATTTGAATGTGGATCGTAAGAATATGAAGCTTCACGAATACCAGTAATTGAAAGTGATGAACCAGCAAGGAAAGTTGAAAATCTTGTAAACCTTCTTCTTAAAGTAGAAATTGAGGATGGAAATTTCCTAAAAGTTCCACCAATAAGTACAACGCCAATAGTTATTTGAATACGTGCTAATGTTAAACGTGCTGGTAATGCATCATGAGCAGGTGCTAATGGTCCCCATATAAATAAATTAGGTGATGCGTATCTAAAGAAATGTTTGTATGCTGAAGTAAGAAACGAATCATTAGGATCTGATAATTTGCGAAACTCTATTTTAGAGGTATCTTGAGAACTTATTTTAACCATTGTTGTTTGGATGGATATAAAAAAGTTAAAAAGAAAGGAAGAAATAGTGTCAAAAACATTAATGATGGCAAAAAATCATGATTCTTGTATGTAATTTATTTAGTCAGGTTTTCATTTTCGCACTGGATAAATTCGGAAGTTATTTTGTTACCTAGACATTAAAATTTAAAATTATACATAAAAATAGCGTATACGTATATATAATCTGTACTAGTACTCCCCGCAGAGACACTAGATTACAAATGTTTATTCTTTTTTTTTTTTGATAGAATCAGATTATTTGCTTGTATCTAAGACCATTCTACCTAAAATTTTACCTTCGGACATTAATTTAAAAACGCTTGGTAATTCAGATAAACCAACAACTTTGAAAGGAGAGTTAACTAAACCTCTGTTGTAGAAATCTAAAGCTTCAGCAGTATCTTGTCTATTACCGACATAAGAACCTTTAATTTCAATTGATTTAACAACAGCATCGAAAACAGGAGTTTTAACTTGTGCACCAGCAGGTAAACCAACAAGGACAACTTTACCTAAAATTCTAGCATATTGACAAGATTGAGCAATTGCAGCTTCAGAAACTGAAACGTTAATAACACCATGAGCACCACCATTAGTTGCATCTTGAATATCTTTAACGATATCTTTTGATTTTTTAAAATCAATGAAAACTTCAGCACCTAAAGAATGACATAAATCTTTTTTATCATCACCACCATCAATAGCTAAAACTCTTAAACCCATTGCTTTTGCATATTGAACAGCTAAAGAACCTAAACCACCACCTGCACCAGAAATAGCAACCCATTGACCAGCTCTTAAATCAGCTGTTTTTAAAGCTTTATAAACGGTAACACCAGCACATAAAATTGGAGCGACACCAGCTAAATCAGCTCCTTTTGGAATATGAGCTGCTTGAATTGCATCCGCGGTTGCATATTGTTGGAAAGAACCATCATGAGTGTAACCAGATAAATCAGCTTTTGGACAATTTGGTTCAGCACCTTGTTCACAAAATTCACAACCCATACAAGAACCATTTAACCATTTAATACCTGCATAATCACCAATTTCAAAACTAGTAACATTTTCACCTTTTGCGACAACGACACCTGCACCTTCATGACCACCGACTAAAGGTAATTTAACAGGCAATGGCCAATCACCTTGCCAAGCATGTAAATCAGTGTGACAAACACCAGAATACAAAACTTTAATCAAAATCTCAGTAGATTTTGGTTTTGGAACAGGAATTTGTTTGTATTCGATTGGACCGCCATTTTCGTAGAAGATGCAACCGTATTGAGTTTCAGGGATTTCGAATTGAGACATGTTTGATAAAGAGTAGATATTTCTTGTGAATAGAAGAAAGAAAAGGGGAGGAGAGAGAGAGAGAGAAGGACGAGGAGAGAAGAGAAGGGGGGGTAGAGGGGTATTTAAGCACGACCGGGAAACGTGTGACACTCCACCCCCTGCGGTCGTCAGCACACCCCCACCGTGCCGCCGCCAGGACTCCGAGTCTTGTGACAGAAATGGGGTGGTTTACGTAACTTCATAATACCCCCGCTCGCTGCCCCGCCGCGTTGCCCCGCTCGCTGTTGTGTCCTGCCCCGCCCACGATGATACATCACACAAGCTTAGCCATTATCAACCATTATACAACCATTACATAGCGGTGGCCACGTCATTGCCCGGCCCCGGCCCGGCCCCGGCCCCGGCCCGGACCACTCTCCCCCTTCGCCCCCTTCTCTCAGTGCTGGGCGTAGAAGAAGTTCACCGCCACCGGCACGAGCCCCAGCCCCGCCGCCCACTCCGCCGCCCCCCACCCGGGCACGCCGCTGCCCCAGCACGCACGCTCCGTCGCCCGGGGCGTCTGCTTCACGTCCACCGCAACCCCGCGTGGCTGTCTGTAGAGCACAAACACATATCGGTGGGGCCCCGTGTCTGGCGGAGGCCCCGGCCCCAGATACGGGACGGCCTCGTCGCCCTGGGCCGCAAGATCGTGGGCGGCGCCCTGGACCTCGTGGGCGGCGGGCAAGGCGATATTGCAAACCACCCAGTGGCAGTACTCGGACCACTTCTCGTCCCCCCGTCTCGGTGCGTCCGGGTCGGTCAGCACAAGCGTGTAGCGGTCGGCCCCAGTGGGGAGGGTATCGTCGCCCCGGTCTTCGTCCTGCGCCAGTGTCAAATGCACAGTCGGACGTTCCTGAGTCTCCGCTGGACGCAATGTGTTGCCCAGTGTCACATCAAGACTCTCGTCGTCTTTGCCAAATCCACCCGAACACGCATACTGCACCAACAACAAGCCGCTCGGTGCAAAGTCAACATCCTGCACAACGTGTGGAACAACTTCACTGGCTGTCAACCCGTCACGTACAGAGTCCGCAATCGTAACAAGGCCCATCATCGACGTAATTTGGTATTTGTATCCGTACTTGTATCCTGAATTCTTCATACCTTGTTTCATACTCTGGTCCAATCTAGCCCGGCAAGCATTTTGAAAGAACCGCATGCCCGAAAAGGCACGTCCCGTGTTTCTAATCATTCGTGTAAACATCATTGCTTGTAATGCAGCTTACAAAATAAAACAAAAGAAAATAAAATAAAGTACATCATCAAACCATCCAGAGCCGTTTGCCCGCCTTATATACCTTCCTGTCCCCTAACAAAAACCAATGGGAGCGGTATTGCATTCCCCACACTATATATCCCTATCGCTATCACGCTACTTTTCACGTTTTTTCCTCGCACTGTAAATTAATTTTACCTCTTATACACTTTAACTATAACGTTTCTTGTCCCATTGCTCGTCCTGTATAAAACTAATCATACATCTGCTTCCCGTTTGCAATAACGGATGACCCGCAATCACATTCAGAAATTGTTCAAGACCTTCTCTTCTTTCTTCAATAAACTCTGCACTAAACCGATTAGAGTAACTAAATATTGACTTATCTGGCAAACGTGGAATAATCACTCTACTACTTTGTGATTCTAATATTGAACGCAATGAATCAAAATCACTAAATCTTCTTCTTACTTTAGAAAATTTTTTTTTAAATGCTGGAATATTAGTACGACATATAATTTCGTAATCTGTATACATATTACTACCTTTACCATGTGTAATTGGATTTTTCACTTCAATTTCTAAAAAATCTTCTGGTGCCCCATATAATTCATCAAATGTCTGTCTATGCTCTTTCTTGTTTACAGAATCATTAAATGAAATAAATGGATTAGATGATGTCATATCTTCGTTGATTATTTCTATAGTACAATCTAAATTAATCCCTACCCTTATATTAATCTTTACTACGACAGACAAACAACAAACAGTAACAACGCTCAAATAAAAACTTCACTCGCTAAGCCTGGCGATATCGCTTCTTTTTTTTTTCTCTCTCTTTCTTTATAATGGCCAAAAAAATCAATAGTTGCAAAGTTTCAGATTGAGCAAAATTAACGATCCTTGATTTAATCACTATAACAAATCATCCACTATATTATATCTCTTAGATTCTCATCATGTCTGAAGTAACAAGTTTAGATGAAATGGATAATATTCAAAGCATCGAAGAAAATATGGATTCAATGACTGATATCCAAAATTTACATCAGATTCAAGATATTCAAAATCTTCCACATAATAATATGCAACAAAATTCTATACAAAATATGCAAAATATTCAAAATTTACAAAATATTCAACAAATTCAACAATTTCAACAATTTCAACAAATGCAAATGCAACAAATGCAACAAATGCAACAAATGCAACAAATGCAACAAATTCAACAAATTCAACAAATGCAACAAATGCAAAAAAATGATGTAAATTTAGGAGTAAATGTCGATGTTGAACAATCTATAGATGATTCAAATAACATACGTATAGCTCAACAAGAAATAGAACAAGATAAAAATGATGTTGAAAAAGATAATGAAGAGGAAAATGATGATGAAGAAGAGGATGAAGAAGAGGATGAAGAAGAAGAAGAAGAAGAAGAAGATGATGATGATGATGATGAACTTGACGATGAAGGTGAATATGATGATGAACTTGATGATGATCTTAATGAACCATCAGGTGCTTTTGCAAATGTTGGTCAAGGTCTTATTGGGAAATATAAAAATTATATGATGCAATATTGGCAAAATACTATTGATTCAATTGAAAGAGATGAACATGATTTTAAAAATCATCAATTACCATTAGCTAGAATTAAAAAAGTAATGAAAACTGATGAAGAAGTTAAAATGATTTCTGCTGAAGCGCCTATATTATTTGCAAAAGGTTGTGATATTTTTATTACTGAATTAACAATGCGTGCTTGGATTCATGCTGAAGAAAATAAACGTAGAACTTTACAAAAATCTGATATCGCAGCTGCTTTACAAAAATCTGATATGTTTGATTTTCTTATCGATATTGTACCTAGAGAAGAAGAAAGACAAAAGAAAAAAGGACAAAATAATACTAATACAACTACAACTACAAATCAACAACAATTTTATGATTATCATCATCAACAACAACAACAACCGCATGATCAACAACAACAAGATCAAGAGTATTATCAACATGATCCATCAACTCAAGATCAACAATTTTATCAATAATGTAACGATCCCGTGCTGCGGTGCCGTATAATGTAATGTAGTTCAAAATGTATTTATTTGATTATATATAAAACTAAGTTTTATATTATTTAAATATAAAAAACAAAAACAAACCAATTCCGGAATTGATTTTAATTTTAAAAAACTTAATAAAAATCAATTTTCAACTTCTGCAATAAGTTCAATTTCAACTAATAATTCAGGTAATCCTAATTTAGCAACAACACAAGATCTTGATGGTCTAGTAGTAAAATATTTACCATAAACTCCATTCATTTTTGGAATTAATGCTGCATCAGTAACAAAAATTAATGCTTTAACAACAGACTCAAAAGAAGAACCAGCTGTCTTTAAAATAATTTCTAAATTCTTAATTGCAATTTCTGTTTGTTCTTCAATTGTTTCAGGAATTGTACCATCTGCTGCTATACCCACACTACCTGAAGTGTAAACTAAACCAGTTTTTGAAATTGTACATGCTTCTAAAACCTTAGATACTTCAGGAAGTCCACAATCTGCCCATGTTAAAACCTTAACCATTTTTTTGTTATTTAAATTAAAGTGAACTTTTCGTCTTACGAAACGAAAAAGCAAATTTAAAAGTGAAAAGTTTTAGACATATCAAACCTGGAAAACGCACTACCTTTTATACCTAGCAACTATCTATCACCCGGTGTTAATCAACCTTAAATGCTTCGGTGAGGAGTGCTTATCGACCAATCGCGTATCAATCTGTAATATTGTGTGTCGGAAAAGTTACTTCTTTGGGAAAACTATAATTTCTCTCTGTATAAAAATTAATAAAGTCTTTGCTCAATAAGTATACTCACAATATTAATAGTCATCGGCTGCGTGTCCTATAGTATTGAATAGAGAATACAATAAAGTAGAAGGAATATAAAAAAAATTTGTTAGTTATTAGTCAGTTCATAAGAACTAGTTGTAAATACTTCTACTAATATAATTTAATCATAATGAGCACTTATCGGATGGTGCGATACTGTATCACGTAATCGACACGTGAGCCATCTGACAGAATTTAAAATTCCTAAAACACAAAACCCAGCCGCCGTCGATCGACCCAGCTGCAACAATAATTATGTCGTTAGTATTAAAATATTCAACCAATAAGATCAGGGTAGTGTGTAAGCGTTTCCGCAGTTGCCTCTTTGGGAAAGAAGAGCGGGTCCTCGGTGGCGGTCTGTGGCACATGAAAATATCCCCGGCCTGCTGATGATGATGTTTCTACAATTTCTTTGTGGCTTCTCTTCTTCCTTTTTTTTGTCCCAATCCTTTAAGAAAGAATAATAACCTATTTTAAACAACTCATCATGTCATTAATCGAAATTTCAAGTAAAGATCAGTTTTCTCAACTAACTTCTGTCAATGATAAACTTATTGCATTATATTTTCACACACCATGGGCATCTCCATGCATTCAAATGAATAAAGTTATAAGCACATTAGCTGATTCAAATCAATACAAATCCACAACTTTCCTTTCTATTAACGCTGATAGCTTTCCGGAAATTTCAGATTTGTTTGATATAACTGCAGTTCCTTATTTTGTTCTTATTAAAAATGGTACTATTTTAAAAGAATTAACTGGTGCTGATCCAAAAGAATTTGTTAATGCATTAGACCACTTTAATGATTCTACTCCAGCAATATCTAATAGTCCTGCGGCTGCAGATGTTGCTGCTTCTGCTTCTGCTGCTACAACTCAAGCTACGATCGCTTCTGCATCCTCTTCAATTCCACAAGAGGAAACTCCTGAACAATTACATGCAAGATTAGAAAAATTAACAACTGCGGCTCCTATAATGTTATTTATGAAAGGTACACCATCAGCACCACAATGTGGATTTTCTAGACAAATGGTTGCTATCTTAAGAGAACATCAAGTGCGATTTGGATTTTTTGATATTCTTAAAGATGATTCAGTTAGACAAGGTTTGAAAAATTTTAGTGACTGGCCAACTTTCCCACAATTATATATCGGTGGTGTTTTCCAAGGTGGTTTAGATATTATTAAGGAAAATTTAAGTGATGATGATCTCTTTTTTGAACATGCTTTAGAAGAAGCTAATGCTTCAAAATAAACTTGTAAAGTTATTTATTTAATTTTAATTCTTTTTAATAATTTTTATATTTTTCAGTATTATTACACGTGTTCTATTCTTTTAAAAAAGTTGCTCTAAAACAGCAGAATCATCACTAAAAGGATCATCTTCCTCATCCTCTTCATCTTTCCCGTCTTCACTATTTTCAATGGGATCAGATTCGATTTCCCCACCACTATAAACTTCATTAATTTCTTCATCTTGATTTAGTCCGACAACTCCGAAATACGCTTCCTCTATCTCCTTCATTTTTTCCCCGCTTCTTTTTTCACTCACAATTTCATCTTCATAATCTACGTGAAATTCATCATCTGCAATAATCGAATTGATAAAATTCCCACCAAGTCTATTCATTTGAATTGGATGATAATGCCCCTTTTGATACATTTTATACTTGAATTTAAAACTTGATAATATTAAACTTTGATAATAACCATCAACTAAAATACATTCAAGTTGATTCAAATGTGCATAATTTTTCATACCCAACATTCGTTTCTCTCTACGTATTTGAAACTCTTTCACATCCTGAATAACACCATAAAGTTTTTTTTGAACTTTTGAATCTCTTGAAAATATAACCTTCTTACGTCCACTCGTAATTAATTTTTCAGTTGATTTCTTCAAATTTTCACAAATAAGTCGTAAACCATAACAACTATAAAATGAAGTATTTTTTAATATATTTGAGTGATTGAACCGATTGCTTCGTTTTACAATATCATCAGAAATACTTAAAACATCCACTAATTTATATAATTCTTCATTAATTGATGGTTCAAGAACAGAAAAATTTTCTAAACAACATAGATTAAATCTTGTTAAATTTGACATTACTTCACAACTTATATTATCAACTGTAACTAAATGACTATTTACTTGATCAATGTCAACTTTTAAATTATGCCTCTTCTTAAAATCCTCAAACTCCTCAGTTTGATGTTTTGTTCCATAAATAATCTTACCAATTGAATGAAATATATCTAATCCTGATTCTTTACCATCGATTGAATTAAATGCCGCTTCTTGATTTGGATCATATTGAAAATTATACCAAAATTCAAATGAATTAATAGCATTTCGTAAATCTCCTAAACTTGATAATTCATCAATCTTTTTGTCAATGTATTTATTCTTTTTTATATCTTCTAAAATACTTACTCTATTCAATGCTTTCTTCAAAAATGTTTTCGCAACTTTATTAAACCGAATTCGTTTCCATCCATTATTCTCATAAGTCATTAATTTATATCCTAAAACTGTCTCTACTTTAACTATGTTTTCAATGGTAAAGCTAGTACCGTTGTTCCAATCAAAATCATTCTCGATATCAAATTCTGTAATGCAGATAATAATCGGTGGTAATTGAACATACGAGTTTAATTCGATCCAATTTTGAAGTGCTTTTTGAAACTCAATGTGCGTTTCTTTATGAAAAATATTTGGTAATTCTTCAATAACTACACATTTTTCATTTAGACCGGTTAGTAGTTTACATTGATCTAAAAATTCTCCAAAATAGTAAACTGATGAGTTTCCACCATGTGAATCTGTCAAAATATTAAATTCAACAATATATTCATTAATAGCCCCTGTATGTTTGCTTAAGTTGTCACTTATTTCAGATCCAATTATACTTTGTCGATTAATGGATATTTTTTGCTTCATTATAGCATTAGCAAGGACTTTAACGGCCGTACTTTTCCCACTACCACTGGGCCCTGAAACTATCAAAATTTTGTTCTTGGTTTTTCGGTATATTAAATCGTTAATTTCATTTTGTAAATCTTCAATCTTACGTTTGTGTAGGCATAGTTCGTCCTTAGATGTAGGTGTACTTTCATTAACCCATGTATCTCTTGAGCTGTATTCATCTTCAGTTTTTTCTATCACATTCACAACTTTTTCAAGTTTACGTTGTTTTATTACTGTTTTTTTAGACCTTTCAAAATCTAATTTTTTTGGTAATTTGAAAAGTTTTGACTGACTATCCTCTGAATCATACTTTCTCTTGGTTTGTTGTGAATCCAAATATCGTTTCACCGGGCTGCTTCTTTCATGTACGTTATCCTCGTCATCGCTATAAAGCTCACTGAAACTGGAGTCGGTGCTAACATCCGTAAGTTTTTCATCCAATATAGACATTAATATTGTATGTGAATAATGTACTTCAAAAAAAAAGAATGAAAAAAATGAACGCCAGTCGACATCAGGCTGAGCCAAGACGTGTTTCTTATATTGAACGTTTCTCAACCAATCCCAAAATGGAAATTAAAGAATACTGCATGTCCCGCAGGTCGTTTTTATAAGATATCTGACAGCTAACTCGTTTACTTATATAACACTTTGAGCTCGTTGTTGTTTGACGCTAACTGTAAATCTTTCTTTAGCTCATCATTTGCGTACGTTTTCTCGTACATACCTTAAGTTTTGATAGAGTAAATGAACCCCGATATTACTGATACTTATGATTTAGTGGTATAAAGTTTATCCTCCATTCAAGATTATTGAAATGACAGGTCCGTGTAAATGTGTAATAATCATTTATACTGTTTTCAGGAATATATGTACATGTCCAAAAATATTCATTAAACCAAATCCAACAGAGAATTAAGTTTTATCCATCTACAACATCATCTCTTTCAGACATAATATATTCAGATTAAAAACATCGAGAGATTTTTACACTTCCATAATATTACCTACTTTTTGTTCCCATTATCAACGCTTTGGAAAACGGGTGGCTCATAATGAATTAATCACTCGATTCAACCAATTGATCGATATTAGTATGTTTTATCATTCTTTCAAGAATTATATCTTTTGGGATTCTGTGACTCAGGTTACGGGTGAAAACTGACAATCGATTGCATCAGTAGTTCTAACAAAAATTAAGTTTTTTTTTTCTATATCCAAATATACAAACTTATAAACCATCAATCATTTTAAATACACTCTGTAATGCTTCCTTTTCAACCAATGGACCAAATGAAGGAATAATTGGTTTTTGTTGGCTCCACCAACTGAAATCACTTTCTAATCCCAATGGAATATTTACCGTAGAATTTATTGTTTTAATTTTATCCAGTTTTGATGTATGCTCCCACTTTTTAGCTGCCAATTCAGCATTATCAACAATCTCCTTAGGTATACCACACATTGTTGCCACGTGCATACCAAAAGAACCATTTGATTGTCCGTTTTCAAGTTTATATAAAAATGTGATTTTCTTAGATTCTGAATCTACTAAGATAGACATACGTAATGGAACAATTTTGGGATGATGAATAAAAGACTGACCTAAGTTTGCATAATGTGTTGCGAAGAATCCAATTGATTGGATATGTGTAGCAAAATGATGCAATACTGCCTCAGCTATTGCAAATCCATCACTTGATGAACCACCTCTTCCTAATTCGTCTAAAATAATCAATGATTTTGGAGTAGCATTATCTAACATCTTTTTAGTTTCTAATAATTCAACATAAAATGTAGATTTCCCTTGCATAATATTATCATTAGCCCCTAATCTAGTCATAATAGAATCAACCGGAGTTATTCTTGCACTTTCTGCTGGTAAAAAGCATCCAATTTGGGCCATCATTGTTGCAATACATGTCATTCTTAATAATGTTGATTTACCAGCCGCATTTGCACCAGTTAATAAACCAATACTATTTTCATTGTTTAAACCAAGAGAGATATCATTTGGAATAAAATCTTTGGTGCTTAATATACCCGAACCAGGTAGGAAGCATGGATGTCTTAATTGTTTAAAGTCGATAAACGAATAATCATTTTCAATGATCTCTGGTCTGCAAATCGGAAAACCTAATGATTCTGATGCTCTAGCTAATGCAATTAAACAATCAATTTTTCCAATACTTGAAACAATCTTCATACATTGATCATAACTCTTATCAAAACTTTCATAAATTTTATCTTTCAAATTCATGCAAATAATCTTGTGCAATTCCTTCAGCTCCATTAATTGTTTCACTAACAACTTAACTTCAGGGGACCAATATCTTTTACATTTTGATGTTGACGCCATTTGTTGCCAATCTCTTGGAATTTTGGTAATAAATTTAATTGGAACCTCAATCAAGTAAATTTCTTTTCCACTATCTCTGTAACAAATCTCACTGGATTTATATTCAGATTTGTATTCTTTTAAAAGATTAGCTAATTTCTGCTCTAATTCAGCAATTTTAAAATTACTTTCATCAAATTCTTCATCAACCCCTTTCTTTGGAACAATCAGATCTTCAGTAATTGCTAAATTTATATCAAATTTGTCTGTCCAATTATCTAATAAATCATTCAATTCTAAAATTGGGAAATGATCAATTAAGTTCTTTAATAAACCTTTCAAATTATCAACACCATAAGAATTTATTTGATTGACTAATTCTGAAATAATTTGAAAACTATCAATAACCTTAACAAAATCTTTAGGTCTTAAATTTTTTGAATGAATTCTAGTTAACATCCTTTCAACATCCACGATCTTTTTCAATTTAGATTCAATTAGATATTTCAAATCACTATCATCCAACAATGATTCAACTGAGTTTAGTCTTTGATCAATTGCATTTTTATTTAATAATGGATGAATAACCCAGCTTTTGAAAGTTCTTTTACCAAACGGTGTTAAACCCTTATTTAAAATTTTGAATAGTGTTCCACGCTCAGATTGATCAAAGGAATTATTAAAGATTTCTAAGTTTTGTAAAGTAATACCATCTAATCTCATTGATGAATTTAATAGATTCTTATTAAATGGATCATATTCTTTAAAATTACCCATTGAAACAATGTTTTCATCTAATTTAAGCGATCTTAAATACCAGAAAACTGCGCCGAATGATGAAAATGCAAGGAATTTTTCATTTTCATAGTAGGATTTTAAAGTTTCAGGAATTTTCAATTCATGTGAAGTATTGAATTTTGATAACTCATCAACAGTTTTTTCATGATCCCAAAATTCCAATTCCGGTCTAATAAAATTAAATGCAGCGTTTGGATTGGAATTGAATTTTAAAATTCTTAAAGTTAAACCATCGAGTTCGTCTTTTGGAATTAAAACTTCCATAGGATTAATTTGTGATAATAAAGTTTCCAGTTTAGAACATTCAAAATCATCTTCAAATTCTAAAATTTGAAAATTACCTGTAGAAACATCAACAAAGCAAACACCGAAAGTTTTAGTGTTATTTCCATAATCCACAGATTCTTTAATTGCAAGACAATATTTCGACATTTCATCATTTAATAAGTTTTCATCAATTAATGTACCACATGTTAAAATATAAGATAATTCTCTTTGAATGACCTTAGATTCTTTTGCATCTTTTGATGAACCACCATTTTTCTCTCTGATTTCTTTAGCCAAAGATGATTCCTTTTGATCGACTTTTGCGACTTTATAACCTGCAGTAATAAATCTTTTAGCCCAATAATCAAATGACATTTCTGGAACACCTGCTAATTTCATATTTGCTCTACCTGTACCTGCCAATTTTAAATCAAATTTGGAGTGTGCTAAATCAGCATCGTTTTCATAAAGTTCAAAGAATTTACCCTTTTTGAAAAAGACTACAGTATCCCACATTTTGGATTTGATTGTCCAATACTGTTTTTCAAATGCAGTAAATTTTAACCATGCAGATTGTGGAATGTATAAGGTCCTAGAATCATAGTTTGGATCTGTTTCTAAGTTACCGTCGGCATCTTTTATTGTAACCAACCATTGATAACGTTCTTCATTTTCTTTATTAAACTTCTTCTGTGCTGTCATTGAATTAGATTTTATTGATTGTGTAGGTCTGTTTGATAAAATGTTGGAGATTTTTGAAGTCGGCTTTTTAGGTGCTGGTGAAGGTTTTGAGATTTTAATTGGTTTAATAATAACATCATCATCGTCTGCATCTTCATCGTTATCGATAATCGTTTTATCACACAGATCAGCTAATTCTTGTTTACTAGCTTCTATATTGTCAATAACATCTTCGTCTTCATCGTCGTTTTTATCACTATCAATGTTAAAATCACAATCATCTGCATCATCCCAAGCAATGACCTTTCTTTTCTTCTTTGGTTTTACAATACCATCTTCTTCAGCATCATCTTCTTCATCCGACAGTTCAGAATAATTGACTTTACGTGGTCTCCGAGAAACAGGAGATGAAGAAAGGTGAGCTTCAATATCTTGAATATCTTCATTTTGACTATCATTTTCCAAGTTCAAATTATTTGTGCTCTTCCTTTTCAAAGATTTTGGAGTTTCTAAGATTTTTGGAGTTGATTTAGTATCTAATGTTTTCTTAATATCTGAATTTTCTTTAACTGCTATTTCATTCAATGAATTATCAGGGGTAATAGAATCGATAGAAGTAGGTTTTTCAACTGACTTGGCTACATCTTGTGTTAAAGGTGATTGTAACTTGGGGTCCGTCTTTCGTTTTGCAAAAAAGGACATCAAAGATGCCTGTTTCATCTTCTTTTGTGTTTCCACGGCCATTGTGTCGTATGTCTAGGGAAACTTCTTTCTTTTAATTTTTGATGTAGAAAAGAAAGATAGGTATAAAAATGGCAAGACCTATTACAGGCACAAACTGACACAGCATGCAAGCAGAGAAACGCGTGAGAGAAAAAACTAGACCGTGCAGAGAGTTAGAATAGAACGCGTTCCTGTTTTCACCGTGAAGCAAAACTACTGTCAAAAATCTTGTTTTCAAGTGCAATCTCAATGTAATCTCAAGGAAAAACAATAAACTACTAAAAAAGTATTAGACAATAAAGTATATAAATTTAAAAATAAACCTTACGATTTTTGAAGAATTGTCAAAAACAATCTCCGTGCTAGTACCTCATATTTCAAATCTCTATTTATTTGTTTGCTCGGAAGGACAGAATTATTGTAGACCAACAACTCGGGTTTGACAGTAAAATGCAAAATTGGAAGCTTTAACGGATCGCTGATTTCTATAATTTTGTATTTTCCATCTCTTGCTAACAAAACTTTCATTTTCAAAGTATTATTTTTACGAATTAGGTCATTAATCCGAACCTGCAATATTTGAGCAATTCCAATTTTACAGTTGCTTGAAATAAAAAGAATTCGTAATAAGTGTATTTATGTCGATTTTCACAGCATTTAAATTTTTTTGAATTCATAACCTTACAACCTGGACTTAGTGAGCAAATTTCATCAATTGAAAAATAAGGACATATATTTGTTGTGTTAATATATTTTATAAGTGTTAATCTTCAATGGAAACAAGAGACACTATAATAATTGAAAATAACATTAAGTAGACATTTCCGTTCTTTTATTGATAGAACAAATACAACTATAGTTTGTTCGCAACAAATGAAGCCGGTGAATTGCTGTGATTGTTTTGTAATATTTCATCCTCAACTAAAATAACCATCTTCTTGATATTTGCAAACCAATTTCGACCATATTAAGACTGTAAAATAGATACCAGCATTGATATTATTTGAAAAGGTTTATTCTGGCATTTCAGCAAGCCATTCCGATGAAGTTGAATAAGATGATAAGAAGACGATAAGAATAAAAAGAGAAAATGCGAAAATTTATAAAATGAAAAATATGAAAATGAAAAAAAAAGATTTTTTGTTAATTTTTTCATTTTGAAAAGTTGTGTTTTGTAGAAGAGGAGAAGAAGTTTGGAAGAATAATTTTCGAAAAAATCACCAAATCTCTATAGGTTGGCATAAATAATTGCTAGACTCGTTATGCCTGAAAAAATGAAGTACGTTATTGAACACATGGAACAAGGATTCACCCAATGGGTCATTCTGGAATATTCCCAAATCATCAAGGATGTTGGTAAGGAAAATCTTTTCCTTGTTTCTCTTCCACCATCCACTACTGAAGCAGATATTCCAAAAGAACTTCTTGATTTAGGTTTGCAATGGACCACGGAAGATATTGTTCCATATTTGATGGAAAAACACGGAGTTTCTGAAAAAAGCCAACTTTGTTTACTTGATCCAAGAGCTGAAATCGATTTGCAACCATCTGACTCAACTGAGTTTAAGTATTTTATTTTTGGTGGTATTCTTGGTGATCATCCACCTAGAGACCGTACTGGTGAATTGAAAAATAAATTACAATGTCCAACACGTCGTTTAGGTAGTTTACAGATGACTACGGACACAGCTGTCAGAACTACACAAATTATCCTTGAAAAGCAAACTAAATTTGAAAACATTAAGTTCATTGATTACCCAGAAATCAGATTCAACAAACATGAAGCAACTGAAATGCCTTTTAGATACGTTCTTGATGAAGCGGGAACTCCTATTTTTCCTAGGGGCATGGTTGAACTCATCCACGCAGACAACATGAAGAGCTTAGATGACTTCTTTTAGTTCCGTTCATCCCTTTCTGTACTGTGCTTATTCCATCTCCCTTTTACTAAATAATGTTCTGTGTAACTCAACGAACAATCCAACCATCGACGAATCCGCAATTAATCATCGCCCGCGCAGGGACTCGTCGCGCACGTTTTTTTCCCACGAATCCAGGTCGGCTTTTCGTGGGAAACTGCTCGTTTTTCGACACCGCCCACGACTTTTCTCCCATTTCCCACCAATTTCAGTGGGCACACGGAAAACGTTTGTGCCGCCGGGGGGAATTTCGTGGGAGACAGGAAGGAAAGAAGGCTTTGTGTGCTGCGTGCGGGCGAGCGAGCCGCACATGCTTTTGCACGAATTTGACTATCTTCTTTCTTGCTGACTGGATGACGGGATGGTCATACAACATGTTTTGCGATCTCTGTTGGAATCACCTACAGCACAGCTAAACAATGCGTATATCAGGTCTGCTACTCTTTGCGGGCCTTCCACTTTCATTGGCTATCAAGTTTAATCAATTGCCTGACAACAACGGCTTAATCAGCATTAATGATTATCTATCTGCCTTATCAAACAATGGAATAATCAATAATATCAAGGATATAGAATATATTAATGATGATGAACAAGTAGATGCGGTTGGTGGGGGTAAAGATAAGTGTCCGCCTTCGTTTAATTGCAACCTTCCAAACTTCCCATGTACTCAGTTTTCCAAATGTAATCCATTTACTGGTCATTGCGAATGTAAAGCCGGCTTTGGAGGTGATGATTGTTCTGTTCCATTATGTGGAGGTTTATCCGATGGTTTAAACCGTCCAAAAAGACCTGAAAATTCAACTTGTGAATGTAACGAAGGTTGGTCGGGTATCAACTGTAATATGTGTGATTCTGATGATGTTTGTGATTCTTTTGTTCCTGCTGGCTTAAAAGGAACTTGTTACAAATCCGGTATAATTGTTAACAAATTTAATCAAATGTGTGACGTTTCGAATGAAAAAATTGTTAAAATTCTAGATGGTAAGAAACCACAAGTTACTTTCAGTTGTAACAAAACTTCTGCTATGTGTGACTTTCAATTTTGGATTGATGAAAAGGAAAGTTTTTACTGTGATTTATCTCAATGTGATTTCCAATATGACTTAAATGCAAATTCAACTCATTATAAATGTGTGAATGCTCAATGTAGCTGTTTACCTGGAAGGATGCTATGTGGTGAAAATGGTTCAATTGATATCTCAGATTTCTTAACACATGAAATTCAAGGTCCGGCAGATTTTTCTTGTGATGTTAATTCTCAAAACTGTAAATTTAGTGAACCAAGTATGAATGATTTGATTTCTTCTGTTTTTGGTGATCCACAAATTAATTTGTTTTGTGAATCAAGTGAATGTCTTCATAAATCAGAAATACCAGGTTTTGAAATCCCTGGAAAGAAAAAATTTACTTTGATTGATTTCACTAAATTATTCAGTGTTTTTCTTGGTTGTTTGATTGTTATCGTTTTATCTTTTGAAAAAGTAAAATCTTCTCCTCTATTTTTAAATTCAATTTACTTGGGTGATGATTATGATGATTTAAATAATAATGAAATGATTAATGCTAATTTAATGTTAGAAAATTATAAACAAGCAACTTTATCTTTTGATAGTGTTTGTTATTCAATCAATGAAAAACCAATTTTAAATAATGCTTTTGGTATTGTTAAACCTGGTGAATGTTTAGCCATTATGGGTAGTTCAGGTGCAGGTAAATCAACTTTATTAGATATATTAGCATGTAAAAATAAAGGTGGTTTTATATCTGGTGATATACATATTAATGGTAAAAAATTAATTTCACAAAATGAATTTGAAATTTATAAAGATTCAATTGGTTTTGTTAATCAAGATGATATCATGATTCCAACTTTAACAGTTTATGAAACAGTTTTAAATAGTGCATTGTTAAGATTACCTAATTCAATGCCATTTGAAGTTAAACAATCAAAAGTTTTACAAATATTATCAGAATTAAAAATTTCTCATGTAAAGGATATGTTAATTGGTTCTGATTTTGAAAGAGGTATTTCTGGTGGTGAAAAAAGAAGAGTTGCAATTGCTTGTGAATTGGTAACTTCTCCATCCATTTTATTTCTTGATGAACCAACTTCTGGTTTAGATGGTTATAATGCTTTTAATGTTATTGAATGCTTAGTAAGACTTGCTAAAGTTTATAATAGAACCATTATATTCACAATTCATCAACCAAGAAGTAATATTGTTTCATTATTTGATAGATTATTATTATTATCTGATGGTGATGTTATTTATTCTGGCGAAATGTCCGATTGTTCAAAATATTTTACAAGTATTGGTTTTAGTTGTCCGATTGGTTACAATATTGCAGATTATTTAATTGATATTACAAATGAAAAATATGAAACAACCATTGATATACAGGAAGAGTATGATCATGATATCAATCCATCATTAGAAACGACTGAGGTTTCAGAATGGCAACATTATGCATCACATAGAGATGAATTGGCCAAAACTTTACATCCAAATAAAATCATTACTAGAAATGATAAAAATTTAGCACAATTTTTCAAAGATTCTTATGTTTCAATTGCTATAAAATCTTTAATTAATGATCAAATTAATAATGTAAACATATTATTTTTTGAAGTTGATTCAAAGATGTCAAAGGCAAATTGGTTTAATCAAATAGTTGTTCTTTCTTCAAGAACTTTTAAAAATTCATACAGAAATCCAAAACTTTTATTAGGACATTATTTATTATCTTTAATCATGGGATTATTTTGTTCTTATCTTTATTATAATGTTGAAAATAATATTAGTGGATTTCAAAATAGATTGGGTTTATTTTTTTTCCTGCTAACACTTTTTGGTTTTAGTACATTAACTGGCTTAGATTCGTTTTCTAAAGAAAGAGCTGTTTTTGTTAGAGAAAGATCAAATAATTATTATAGTCCATTAAGTTATTATTTTTCAAAATTATTGTGTGATGTTTTACCATTAAGAGTTTTTCCACCAATTATTTTGTTAGCTATAATTTACCCATTAATTGGATTAAATATGACAGGTTATAAATTTTGGATCTCTATTGGTATTTTAATTTTATTTAATTTGGCAACATCATTAGAAGTTTTAGTTATTGGAATATTAGTTAAAGATTCTGGATCTGCAACTATGTTATCTGTTTTATTATTATTATTTTCACTATTATTTGCAGGTTTGTTTATTAATAAAGAAACAATTCCATTCGGTTTATCATGGATTGAAAAGTTATCAGTCTTTCACTATGCTTATGAAGCATTGGCAGTTAATGAAGTTAATGGTTTGATTTTAAAAGAAAAAAAGTTTGGCTTAAATATTGAAGTTCCAGGTGCTGTTATTTTATCAACATTTGGTTTTGATGTTAGTGCAATTTGTTGGGATATTGCATCTTTGAGTATATTATTAGGTGTTAGTGTTTTATTAGGTGGTTTTATTTTAACTTTATTTGTTTATGAAACTCGTTGAATTTTACAACTTTTATATACTTTTAGTTTATTGTTATTTCTTGTTTTTCAATTAATTTACTTACATATATAGAAATTTATAAAATTCAAGAGTTAAAATGTCTATAAATTGATAACTTTAATTATAGTTGATCCTGGCGTTCCGTAAATAAAAGGTAATCTAACAAAGGCATTTTAGTTGGCGGATGATCTAATAACATCCATTCAGCTAAAGAATTCCAGTCATCGGGTAAATCGGAATGATCTACAATATTTGGATCTTTCCATTCCCATGCAGAATCAAAAATGGCCATTTCTTTTGCATGTGCACTCGTATACATTTTATCATGATATAATCCTTCTATAAGATTTAAATTTAACCTTCTATGATTTTCTTTTGCAAGTGACTTTTCAGAAGTAATATCAAAAACGGAACTTTTAATTAAATCTGATATTACAATTGATTCATTCTCTTTATATTTAGGAAGAACCACTGAACCTTTTATATTCTTACGTTTCTTTTTTAAAGAATTTTTGGGCTTTATAGTATTGTAGAGATCATTTGATAGTAATGTTTGATAAATATCGTCAGCATTAATCCACATTCGAAGAGGTTTAGAAAATACCCATTTGTCCCAAGCAGCTCGTTTAACAGAGTTTGTTGAATATTCAACCACTAGTGGTGTTCTTAATGAATTCTTATCAGCGGCAACAAATGTAGGTGCACCCTCATATAAAGTTAATCTTAATGGTGACAGTTGATCAAGAGTATAGTAATGTTGATTTCTACAGTTGTAGATGTTATTTTCTTTGTGAATCTTAAAGATTTTTTCTTCTAATTCTTTATCAACTAATATAGGGTCAGGTTTCTGTTCTTTATTTTTATTTTTTTTTCTAGTTGATTTTGTCAAACTATTCCTAAATCTTGCTGGGGATGGATTTTTCTTATATTTAGAAGCTGGTTTACTTGCTGGATAAGTCTTAAAAGCCGTAGCTGAAAGCCAAGGCTTCAATTTAAGTAAGTTTTGTTGTGTTAATCCATCCCCTGATACACTTAATCCTGTAATATCAATAAACAGACCTGAGTCGGCATCAATAACTCTAGCATCAATATTATTACTCCCATTTTCTTTACCCCTATGAGTTAGGGTACTGGAACAATCAACAAAGGCTTTAGCAGTACCATATTTTGGATTTTCAACAATTAATGAATTGTTGAATCTATAACAAAATTCAGCTAAATCTGCAATTGGCATTTGAACATCCCCATCGTCGTCCCATGGAAAGGAAGTAGCTGTAAAATACCATGATAAAAGTGATCCATGAGCAGGGAACATTATTAAACCATTATGAAAAGTTGTTGTCAACAAAATATGTAATAAATGAGATAAAATAATGCTTCTACGACTTGTTGGATTATCAACCGAATGTTTTGTGATGTCAATAGTCCCAAATTGATATTCTGGAGAATGAAAAGTTTTATCTGAATCTGGCATTTCTGAAATAAAACCCGAAAAAAATCTAGAATCATAGTGACCGCCTGTTTCAGTAAGTCTATGATTATTATAAAACCCTGGGAATTTAATGTTGACTTCTCTAAAATGTTTATCTATATCATTTGGATCCACATTAACAGAATAATCAAGAGATTCCCTAAACTTTTTTTCATTATCTTCTAACAGAGACCTATCTTTGTCAAACAGTTCTTTATATTGGATGTAAGGTTCAAAAATAAATTTTGATTCTTGGATATCAATTTGCTTTTTTCTGGTCTTTAATAACTGATGAGCAAAATCATTTTCATGATGAATTAAAAACTCACTATTTAATATGGTGAGTTCATTAATAGGATCAAATCCATTATAATTATTTTTATTAATGAAAGATTCAAAAAGGCCATTTTCCATCATTGATTTGGATTGAACAGGTTTGACTTTATGATAAGTACCATTATCATTTAAAAAATAAATAAAAGAAGGAACTGGTGCATATGATAAAAGATAAGATTTTGCATTATAAATCTTCCCAATAAAAGTTGATTTTTCATCTATTCTTTGCATGAAATTGAATCCTGGTAATAATTTTTCATTTTTATATTTACCATTCTGAGTTAACAAATATTCGTCATTATCTAAACAATAAGTTTGATCAACATAAGCAGATGAAGGAAGTGTAGTATCAATTGTATAATCTAATATAATGCCATTATTAGTCAAAAAATCAAAACAGCTCATAGTATTTTCACCTATAAATTCATTTAATGGAGAAATATCGATCCAATCCTCCCAAGAGAACGGAAGTTCATTTGAGTTTTTCAAATATTGATCATTTAAATTATTTAAATAGACTGCTAAAGTAATTCTTGGGTCATATAAGTGTTTATTCTTTCTATGTTGAATATAAGACCTGACATATTCTGCATCCGAGTTAACTCTGTAATTGACAAAACGATCTGTGAATCTCCAATTAGAGTTTTTGATCTCAGGATTTGATAATTTTTGATAAAGCGAATTAGCAATTAAACTAGCTGCATTTTTCGTGTCTTTTAAAGAATCACTGAAGATTTCTAAAGGAGTGATTCTGTAAGACAAATCTTTTTCAAAAGGAACATTCTTCGACGGTTCTAAAGTATTGAAAGTGTAGCTATCTCCGATTGAAAAGTAGACCGAAAACACTGCGCAAATTGCCAAAAACACAATAGCAAAGGATGGTCTTCTGCGTATTCTTCTGATTGTAGCTTTCAACCCCATCGAGAAGAATGAACACTTCCAAGCCGCAATCCCTGTGTCCAACAAGTACGCCAGAGCCAGAGTCCGTCGGCCAGGGCCATGCCAACAGGGCCGTTTTTCACCGATCGATATCTCCTGGAACAAAGGACGGTTCCTTGCTGGCAACGCGGTCTCGCGCAGCGGCCGATGAGATGAGCCGATGCTTTTCGCTTGATTGTGTTTTAGTAGACATGCCATAAGTTCGCATTATTTGGATGACAATTTTATGCAAAATATTCAACCAGGCAGATAATTAATAGCAGAATTTTCCTAAAAGCTTTGGGTCACGCAAATTCTTGCGTGTAGCGACTGATTGGCATAAAATCGGCTTGTTTTTGCATAAAAGCTTCATTATTTTCAATCCACCACCAAACAATGATCCTACTAAATCAATGTTGTTGACTCATTTGGTGGTTGTTCTGATCTCAGTTTTTTGCAAAAACAGCGCTATAAACATTCTTAAACGTCTTTTGAGTTTGAATAGAATATCAACCACTTTAACGATTCAGATCAATGCGTACCAGTTATCAGCTTTTGAAACACTCAGTAAAAAATAGCCCCGGGATTTAAAAGCGCCGTTGTAAATGTTGAATAATTATGTGATTTCAACAGAACATAAAAAGAAAGAAAAAGTCTAGAAATTTGCAAAGCAACGAATCTTGTTGTATTATCTGCCAGGATTGCAAGAGCGCATGACCAAGAGAATGATTGTAGCCAAAGTGCCGCAGTTAATGTATGGAAAAAAATCATTTTCAAAAGGTAAACATAGCACTGCCAGATTCAAAGAACTATGAAGAACACAAGTATTTTCCTAAAAAGGAAGGTGCGCCAAATTTTTCCTATATTTCATGATGAACTTCATATTTCTCGAGCATCATTTTCTGTTAAAAATCCCAAAAAGGAAGGTAGCCATAGTTCTTGCGAGTTCCGGTAAATTTTTTGTTTGTTAGTTGTGCAGTTTTCAACTTTGTAGATAGATAAACTCATTTTATTCCTATAGATCTTAGCATAAAAACGATTTTCTTTTCTTTAGAAGGTTGGACTATAAAATGGGGGGGATATATCTCTATATTTTGAAGCAACGTCTTCCCGTCTTTCTTACTTTCTTTATATTTTTCTTTTCTTCTTTTAGTATCACCCTTGTGGATCTTTGTTTTTGCTTAACACTTTAAAAGAGTTTGCTACATTTACTTCAACATTTTCACAAAATGAAATCTTACCCTATTGTTAACAAAATTCATAAGCCTAGTAAAAAGATAGATGCTATTAAGCCACATAATACAAGTTTTTTGAATAATGCTTTAGCTTTGGACTCCTCTTATATTTTTAATGACAAATTAGAAGATTTTCTTTTCAGCGAATTTACAGAACTAAGTAACAGTACAACACCGGAGACTGATTGTTCAAATTCTAACAAAGACATTGATTTAATTAATAATTTTGATACCAGTATTGATGATTGGTTTGGTAATCTTACTGAGGATGTTGTTTATAACATTCCTGATAGTTACGTTGGTAATAAGATGGTCAACAATGCTTATGTTGATACTATCATGGACACTTCTGCTGATGATTCTATTATGAATAATTCTACTTCTTTTAATAACAATGCTGATTCGAACCATTATATTGATGTTGCGCTGAAAAACAATACTCTTGAAGACTTTGTTCTAGCTTGTTTTGAAGAAACTCTTATTCATCCAAATGTTATGACGGATATTGATATTGATAGCTTGTCTACGGAAAAACTTTCTGGTCAAAATGCAAATGTTGATGATCCATTCCTTATGGAATTCTTAGATAATGCTGAAATTAACAATTTGAAGTCAATTGCACCCGAAAGTTTGATGCTTAGCCCACCAAAAACTACAGAAGCAGAATGTAATTTTTCTGATGAAATTCCATTATTATTGTTCTCTGATACCGAAAAGTTACTTTTATTTGAAGCAAATCTTCTTAATTCACCGGAATCTAATAAAGTAGTTTATCCGGTTGAAAATGATATAGGTAATGAAACTAATGCTATTTCCAAAGTGGTCACAAAGCTAAACATATCTCCTGTCAAGAAAACTAAAAGGCAAAAGCCACAATTCATCGTCAGTAGTCAACTTCTCACAAGAGCCGATAAATATTGGGAGTGTTTATCCAAATTTACCATTTACACCAAATTAATGGAAAAATCTGTTTCAAACTTTGAATTGCTAAATATTTTCCCACTAGATTCAAGTGTTTTTAAGAGAAGCGTTGTTGCTGCATTGCTTCCAAATTATGCTACTATTGAAAACTTTAAATTGCTTGCAAATAATGATGAAGGTTGGGTTTATGAAAAGAATAGCAAGCGTAATTTACAACAACTTGCTCTGAGATGGTGCTCTCAAGAACTGAACTTTTATGATCCTTTTGTTGTTAGATATAGACTAAATGCTGATGGTAGAATTGTGCAAAAAGAAGCTCTATGCCCTTATTGTCCACTCTCTAACAATCTGGATTTTAATACTGTTTTCCATACTGTTCAAGATTCTTCTTATATGCATCATGTTTGTAAAGATCATGGTGTTTACAGTTCTGGTTATGAAATGCTGCCACCGTTATTTGGCCAAAGAGATGGTAGACCTGTTGCATATTGCTCCGAATGTGGTGAAATTTGCAAATTAACGCTCAATGATAATCCAGATGATCTGGTTAACAGTTTAATTACTTACTTTAGACATGCTTTTGAAAAGCATAACAAAAAAAGACAAAAGAGAAGCCATGACCAAAAAGAAAGTGATCATGCGTACTTTAATTGTGGAAAAAAAGATTTTCTTTTTGAGAACATTAAATATATTCAAAAACCAGATTTCTAATTTTGTTATTCTTTTACTTGCTTTTAATTGACTTCTTATTTATAATTTTAAATGTGTTCTTATTTATTCTTTTGATTTTTTTTTTGTTTAATCTTTATAAAATGTTTAAAAATTAAAAAAAATTTTAAAAAAAGAAATCGTAATATTGTAGGTGCACTTACCTTATACGTTATTCCCTAATTAAATATCTGTAGGATAGCATTGTTAAAAGTACTTTGCTTACAACAACTTACAACTAATTCTGATGGAAACATGACGGAAACAGTTACACCATATGGAAACCGTGCTTTCTATGTGTGCTTAATTTCTCATGGGAATACTTAACCGTTAATTAAAAATAGCAAGATTGAAAGCAATTTGGAGAATTTTGACAGATTCTGTTGTAATTTCCTTATCTTGTGATTGTTTTTTCCATCCACCTTCCTTTCCCTAGTTCCCTGATAGTAATATTTTGCCCGATTAATTCTTCCAGAAATAGGCTTGAAGTTAAGTATTCATGTGAAATTCTGAAACATACATTGAAAAAACGGGTGTGTTTCTCCTATACATTTGCAGAAAGGCCAAGGGTGCTATAAGCGTCTGTTCAGTATTCTTACTTGTATTTCAAACCTTGCATTGCGTGTATAATGATTGTTGTTATGTAGTTTATATAATTTTAGTATTGCTCTCTTCCATTGTTCCGGAAAAATGAAAAGTTTAGAAAGCCAATAATTTGTTGCGATAATACATGAATCTTCTTGGAATGTTGAAGAAAGGAGCTTTTAGATATTGATTTCAAGCTTCAGCCATTTACGACGTCTTACTTGAACTTATCTTTGTTAATTATGAAGTTGTAGCTTTTTTATTGGGATTCTTGTAAATGTACTTGTTTAGCCTAGTTTATTGAAGCTTTGTAATCCTTAATGAATTAACCCATATTTAATATTCAGCAGAGTTAATAGATAAATCGAAATTAAAGTAAATAACTATAAAATAAAAAACGAACAACTAAATAAACAATATGGGAAGTATTAAATGTGGAATCTTCGTTTCTTTTAATAATTCCCATTCTTTTACAGTGGTTAGTGTGGATTACGTTGTAGCTTGATAAACCTTTTGGAATAGTTATCAGAGTTTCTTATTAAGGGAATGCCGTAGCGGAATACTTCCTAATGCCGAAGGTCCGATCTTATTATATCAACAAATTGTTATGAATAGATATGATCTTATCATCAATATGGTAATCTAGAACTTAAGATTGCAGAAACCTCAGGAAGGTTTCAGATTCCATATTGTCGACCAATCACGCAATAGACATGGAATCTGTTCTGTGTAAAAAGGACGAGAGTTTCTTCTCTTGTACACTTCAACATTCATGTTGTAAACTCTTTTATATTGTTTCTTTCTATAACCTTGGTGAATACTACAACTATGTCTACATATATCCTATTGGAAAGTTCTCGCTTCCTTTAATCAAAGTCGCTAGGACGTTCCGTCTCAACACAAATTCTAATATTGAAGACTATTTAGAAAGAATAGTTGAGTTGCAAATTTTTTCGAATGTTGGCTAAAGGATTGGGTGGTGATATATTTCGGAATACCCCATGTTTCATAATATTTCCAAGGTATATTTGAGTTAGAAAAAACTAATCTTTTTTTTTTTTTTCAATAATCCTTAAAATTATACAATCGATATAAATAGTTACTTAACTGGTCGTCTTATAGCAACCTTCACTAGTATATATTTCATTTTATATAATTGACAGTATTGAATTTGAACGAAATAGTTAAAATAAATTAGGAATTAGAAATAATAAAACGAAAGCGTTGAACATTTGATAATGGTGAGTATTTTGAAATAAATACTAGGTCAATAAGAGGATATATTTTCATAAGAAAATTGATTAATAAGATTGATTAAAAATTGATCAGACGGAATGAAATGAGGATTTTCAATACGTGTATGTAAGAGTTTCTTGGATAAAAACATTAGAAGATTGATGATTTTATTACCTTGAATATATTCATCTGCCTGTAGCGATTGTCCCACTAGTTGATCTAAAGAAATAGTGAAACAGTTAGCTAAGCAAACAGCTTCAAACGCTATTGAACATTCAAAAAGTAGATGGAACGGACCACCCGATGTATTACCACAAAAGGAACAGGGATGATAAAAACAGTTATTTAACAATCGAAAAAACCTCACCTGATTTTGCTTGAACATAGTAAACGCAAAATATTAACCTACATCAACAGCTCGTATGGCCAAGTTGGTAAGGCGCTACACTAGTAATGTAGCGATCCTCAGTTCGACTCTGAGTGCGAGCAATTTTTTTTTACCCTTTTTTCTATTTTGTTTTTTGTTATTTTGATTGAATTTCAGGGGTAAATAATCAGGAAGGAAAAATTACACGCCGCATTTCGTGTTTCATATCTTTGCTTCACTGTTACTTTCACTTGGTTTCCAATAACTATTACTGGATCTAATAGAACAAGGATGGAGGTTCTTGAAGAGAGATATTTTTTATTAGAAAGAGATGATACTGAAAGTTCGGATTCTGGTTCAAGTTCTAGTGATACATCAGGCGTGAATGGTGTTCTTGATTCACATGGATGTGTGATATGCTCATCTATTCCTGCTTGTCCCGAATGTTTGTCAAGTCAACAATGTGCAATGACTACACAAACATGTTCAGAATGCCCAACGACTTATTGTTTGAATGTCTCAGAAGCTATAAATTCAACTGCAGCTAGCAAATCTTTGAATGCAGCCCAAATCGGTGGTATTGCCGGTGCTTTAGGTGGGTTTTGTTTTATATTATTCATCGGGGGAATTTACTTTCTTATAAAAAGCTATAAAAAACATGCAAGTGTTGATTATGAGATAGGAATAAGTGAAGAAATGAAAGAGTTAACAGGTTTTGATGATGGAAATAATTATACCGGTTTTGATGATAAAACAGCATCTTCAAACCCAGCAGATAAGAACAGTAGAATCCAAAGAAGAGCTAGACGTGGTAGATATCAAGATGATGATGAATTCAAGAGAATGTCACAAAATAGTTTATCAACAATGACTAACTCAGTTTTGACCAAAGCTTCAAATGTTCTAAATATTGTCTATGTCCCTGGTGTTACAAGCAGCAGGCCGGCTAAGCCTATTAGTGGAGGGAGAAGAAATACCAGAAAACCTACAGCTTCCGTGTATAGTAAAGGTATGAGTGTTTATTCCAGAGAAACATACTTTAGTGATTTAGAGAATGCTTCATTTCATGGTGGTAACGTTGCTACTAAAGGTGCAAACCCAACCCTGATTCAGATCGACCAGGATGTCTATAATTTTGACGAAGCTGATGCTGAAAATGTTGAGTCCGACGATGCTCAAGATGATACTTCAAACTTTCCAATTAATATTGGTTTTCAAATTCCTGATAGAACAAAACTCAATGAGAATATTTTGGAAGAAAAAGAAGAAGAAGGAGTTGAATCGGAAGAAGAACCAGCAAATTATGATTTGATTGATGATGGTTATATAGAAATAAATCGTGATGCTGTTCATGATCGGGAAGGTGATTTAGAGGAAGAAGAGGATGATAATATTCATTTGAACATTGGACTATCAAGCAACAATAATAATGCCAAACATAGAGCTGTCCCTACAAGATATGCTTCATTAATTGAAAAAAATGATCAAACTAACCAAGCCAACAATGACAGTCGACTTGACCCATTTTCATCAAGATACGCAATAACTACAAATAGTGACAATAAAATAACTGAGGCCGCAGGCATCAGCACGGACTCTTATAGCGATAGTTCTTCAGATTCAGATGAAGAAAACATTGAGTTTCTTCTGCAGCAAAATGGGCAGAGTACTCAGAGTAGCCACAGCAGCAACCCATTTGCATCCTCCCAAGACTAAAGGTATTTCTATAAATCCCCCCAATTCTAGCGATGTCCGTTCTCGGCCCCACAGCCCGTGCACCGCGACACGCATATTGTCGTGGTGTTGATTTTTAGCGACTGAATTTGTTTGTTTGTTTGTCTTGATTTGTGCTCTGTTTACATTTTAGTGTTGCAGTGGTCAGGAGGACTGGACACTTACAGAAAACTTTTTTGCATTACATAAGACTACACACACATATATATACTGTTTTAGACACACGTCTACATTATAGTAATTGCAAATATATATATATAGCAGCTTATGCTACAATATATTATATTTTTATAAACTTTTAACTAGCAGTATCCCAAACAAGCAGAAATAGCTGGCAATTTCACTTTTACCACTAACTCCTTTCTATTGTTACCTTCGGAAAAGTTAAAAATTTTCTATAGAATACAAGACCTCTTCATTATTCATAAATTTACACAAATCTGAAAAGTATATCTCTATTCATTCTCATATATACCTCTATACCTATACATAATTAAAGATATTGTTCAACTTTATCAACTTTTCACTTCTTAATTTTCACTTCCTTTTTATTTTTCAATTACTGATTTTATAGTTTAAGGCATTCGGTTTTTATAAATCATATAACAAAAAGAAATACATTATACCTTCATATAATTTATACATAGCAAAATATGTCAGATAGAAAAAGATCATTCAATAATACTAATATTACTTCTAAGACTGAAAATCAAATTGTGAATACTAGTACCCTAGCTCCAGAAATTCCAATTTCTAACTCAACTGATACCATGCAACAACATATTACAGAAGATTCTCCCGAAGATGTCAATTTTGTAATTCGCCATTTAGGAACACCATCTGATAATTTACCTACCTATGTTTCAAAACAATACAATAATGATTCAATTGTTGGAAATGAAATTCAAGCTTATGCAAAAATTGCAGGTTGCAATTGGACTTACTATGTGAAAAGTTTGGCTATTTCTGTTGGCAGAAATACAGAATTTCATTTGAATAATAACAGCAGTAACAACCTGGATTTAATTGATATTGATCTAGGTCCATCTAAAGTGGTTTCAAGAAAGCATGCCACAATTGAATATAATTTAAATGGTAGGAAATGGCAGTTATTTATTCATGGTAGAAATGGTTTGAAAGTTAATGGTGTTAGATTAAACCTTTCACCAAATACACCCTATGATTTAAACTCAGGGAATATAATAGATATAGGTGGCACTCAAATGATGTTTATTTTACCCGATGCACCACCTATTATTCCTAAAAATTTTCGTCATTTATTAAGCAATAAAAGAGTTAAATTAAATAACAGTTCAAATAATAAATCACACATAGGTAATTCAGCAGATCCACATTTTAAATCAGAAACAGTTAATAATCAAGTTAAAGCTTTCCAATTACAAGAAGGTATTTCCTCACTGCATCCAGATAGTATATCTTCAGAACAAGATTATTCCAAAGATGATGCGAAAGATCTAAAACCACCTTATTCATATGCAACGATGATTACTCAAGCCATTTTATCAAATCCTCAAGGTATTTTGTCTTTAGCTGAAATTTATGATTGGATTTCAAGCCATTTTGCATACTATAGACACACTAAGCAAGGATGGCAAAATTCAATTAGACATAATTTGTCCCTCAATAAAGCGTTTGAAAAAGTTCCAAGAAAGCCAAATGAACCTGGTAAAGGTATGAAATGGCAAATCAGTGAATCTTACAGAAACGAATTTTTGAAAAAATGGCAAGATGGAAGTCTAAATAAAATAAGAAGAGGAACAAGTGTTTCAAGACAACTTCAATTACATCTCATAAAAAACAATGCGTTGCCAAAGGGTAGAGCAAGTCCAACATTTATTAACGATGAACCAATACATATTACTTCTAGCATTAACAATTATTCTTCCAACAGTTTACTAAATCCTTCAAATACCAATAATTACGCAGCACCAAACCTGTCACCTAATAAAAATACTCATGCTGATTTAAATTTTATGCCTTCCAAAAGCAACTCAAACTCAAATTTACCTTCTCCTATTAAAACAATGAGTATCCCTGAAATTAATTATCTAAATAATGATCCGAAACTTTCAAGTGGATTAGTGAGTGGATTAAACAATACAAATAACTCTGACCAATTATTACATGCTATTCCAAGTAATGATAATAAAAATGGTTCTAATGCAGATAGCATCCCACACATACATAAAATCAATGAAGATAATTTAGGAAAGCCCAGTTATTCTATACCATCAGTAAAGACTCAACACACAGGGAATCCAGCGGATGAAAACATGTTGACTTCTCCTAAAAAGTTTTTTCAACGATTAGATTTAATGACACCTGAAAGAAATATTCAAAGACCAAATCTTGAGCCAACATCACTCCAATCCCATGTTTCTATCAACTCATCTCCTGCATTGTGGAACTATGTTCAGTTTTCCACTCCTTTAGGGCCAAATAATAACAATGTTGCTACCGGTAATGTCAACAATTTAAACATTGGCCAGAATGAACATGACAAATTACCAAAACTGGATTTGGAGAGTCCACTCAAAAATAGAAGAAGTTCAGGAAAGTTAACCGATTTAAAAGATGTTGATCTAGTTAAAGGTTTTAAGCATTAGCTTCATTCATTGGTTTTTTATTTTTTAATTTGTACACCTTCTATTTTATAGATTCAACGTTGTCATGCTATTTATTTCTTTTTACACAGTCACAAAATTTATTTTACGGACTTGGACATTATTATTACGGCAAAAATAATCTAAAATACATGTAATTCTGTCTAAATTAAGCTAAAGAATTATTACAATTTTTGACACCACTATTCACAGCATAATTAATAAGTTCAATCACAAGTTGAACGCTTTGATCTTTCTCAGGATCTATTTTTTGTTCAATTTTAGATGTAGCTGCTTTTATCTTACGAAGAAGTAATTCAATTCTTTTACTATCTTCAAATTTGACAGAGTTTATGAAGTTCAGAAACCCCAAAACTCTATTTGATTTCATTAAATCTATGCCAGTTTCAGAAGAATCAAACGTTTCTGATACAATATTTTCTACCAAGACTATTAGTTCATTCTGTCTTTCTTTTGTAAATGAAATAAAATTAACCATCAATTCAACGTTCCGTTTTGGTAATACCGGGAATACAGAGGAGTTGGCTTTATTATCTGAAATTTCGATATTAGAGAAATCTTTTGTTAAGTTTTCATCATCATACTTACCAGTTGACAACAAATATTTGTAAACTGCCAATAAACAAATAACATTATCATCAAACGGACAATTTTTTAATGTGTCCATAATATAGAAATAGCTCATATCTTCCGGTAAATGTTGTAAAAAGCTCTTAATAAATTTAGAATATAATTTTTTGATTATTTTACAATTTGAGATTGAGATTATTGATGTAATGTTTTGTAAATATGTTATTATCAGTAATCTTACCCTTTTATCATTTATTTGTTCAACAGTTGCAATAAATTTTGATTTTTCAATATGTAATATTGTTATCACCATCAAATACGCAACTGTCGTCAAATTGGTTAAATTCGAATTAACCGTATAGGGTATGAACATTTTTAATTGGAATTCAATTAAAGATAATGCAGTAACTGATTCGGGAATATGATCATTACAACTCTGAACATATTTTGAAAATCCATATAAAATAACTAGTGAAGACTTTGAAATTGGTAATTCATCTGGAGTTTTATCCCTAAATGAGGAACTATTATATGACGAAATTACTAATCTAACCACATCTTCAGCTGAATTGATCTTACCCATATTTCGTGTAAATAATTGATTACTTTCTTCGATTTCATTAAGCAAAGGAGAAACAACAAAAATGTCGAGGGATTGTTTCAATGTTAACAAACGATCCATCAACTCCAAAAACTTTTTACCAGTATCTGAATAATTCTCATCTGCCAAAGAAGGCAAGATAGCGGAAATTAAAGTCATAGCATGTCCTTGCCCCAGTTTATCAACAACAGTGTCAAATAATAATCTGATTAATTTTCTTTGTAAATAACACTCATCTTCAAATATTCTTTCAAGATCTTCTTCTGAATTCTCCCCATTTTCAAAAACTCCATCAGGAACATCAGGTGGTATATAATCTCTCATAAACAAATATAAAGTTCTTAAAATAGCAATTGAATTTGACATTTGCCTTGCTGAGTCTAAAAAATTTAAAACAGTGGAAACAATTATACCCAAAAATTTCGATGGATAAAGTGTTTGAATTCTAGTAAGTGAAAATTTAACGCATTCAAAAAGTGCATGAAACTTAATAATTAGGTATTTTCCAGGTTTATAACTTAAATAGGATTTTATCATATAATCTAAATCATCAAATTTAATCTTATAATCACTATTCAATTTAGTCTCAGCATCTATAACTTGTGATACATCAACTTGTGTTTCTTCTTCTCCTGGATCTTTCAAATTCTTTAATAATTCACAACATGTTAATAACAGTTCCTTTGGATTACCATATTCTGCTAGTAGACTAAAAATTTTATAAAACCATATAATTTGTATTGATTCTCTCAATGAAAATTTAACCGGCCAGTCACAATCAATAAATGGCAATAGTAATGATGGCAAGTCCCAGGCAATTTCCGCAAGCAGTTTTTTATCTTCATCTAAAACATTGTACAGCAATTCTATTAATTCAATCCTTTCTTCAGTATTATATGCATCCCAATCCTGGAGATATATATCCAAAATGGTTGAAAAACTTATGTAGTCTTGGCTTTTAGCACATTCTTTGGCAGAATCTTTGATATTATCCACTATTTCCGCAAAAGATAAAGGAGACATGGTGTTTAGCGATTCAACCTCGGTGTCAGACATATCGAATAGTCTTAATGCTATATCTTTATCTATAATGGCTATATTTTACATATGAAAACAGTTAAGCAAAGCACATGGCATCTCTCCCTCGTTTCTCTACACTTCATTTGTTATATCGAACACAAAATCAGCCTGACACCCGCATGCGCCACTTCCATACGGTTTTTCGCCCACCCTGCGCCACACATGCTGGTTCTTTTCCATATCCTTCTCCAACACCGGATATTGCACCCGATAGTCCTGGACTTTCTCTTTGATTTCGTGTTCTTTCTGCAACTTGCTGCCCGCCATCTTTCTATCATTCATGAACTCTTGGTTAGCCGTATCTTCCCCCGGATAGCGGCTGACCCAACTACCACACACATCATTAATAAACAGTTTGGCGGCTTGTGATTTTTTAATTTCTGTTATTAAAGGAATTTTGGACTCATTTAAAATACCTTCAATCAAAACATCACTTTTCTTAATACACTCGAATATTGCTTCTCTTGTAGGCATTAATATACTTTTGAGAGATGAAAAACAAACTTTACCTATAGTTTTTTCAACGCATTTTTCTGGACTACTATTGAACAGATCAATCAAGTTTGTTCTTATGGTTTCACCGTCTTCAATAAAATTGCAAAACTCGGGTAAAAAGATGAGTTCGTCATTTTGGTAAAGTATCACTTGAGGTAAAATTAATAAGTGAGCATTTCCATGTGAGTAGCTTTGTTCTTTTTGAATTTTGATATTTTGATCATTATTACCAAAACTGTTCAATTCCAATATTTCAATACATACTTGTGCAAGACAGATTTTTTCAATAATCAAATCTAAATCCTCTTTGAATTTTTTAAACCTATTTCCAAAAGCTCCTGTATAAATCAAATCATTACCGTCTTCAAAATTGATTAACGAAATTCCACTTTTTAACATAAAAAGATTTTTTAGTTTATTTAAGAACCAAATGACAGAAATATGATAACCACCTTCTAACAAAATGGAATACATCATTCTTTCAATCAATAAAACATTGTTCATATGATCGACTGGAACTTTTTCTAAAGCTGCAATACAAGATGAAAGTGTTTTTTCTGTTATACTTTTATCGGCAACTTTAAAATTATCTTGATCCATTTTATTTCCATCCATCTTAATTGCTTTTAAGCAAAGGAATAACATGGTTTCACACGCATTGATATAGATATCATTGCTAAAATATAAAGATGAAGGAATAAAGTTCAGACATTTCAATAATATATGTGTCAAATTATAGTAGAATACATCTTCCTTAAATTGATTCCAGGTAATATCTGATATAGAATTACGATTACTAATGCTTTTATTTGTCTTAAATAATGTATAACACAGAAATGTGTATTGTGAAGACATCCATGAAACCAGTAAAATATTTTTATATAAGCTAACCGTTTCTTTTGAATAATCAGACAAAACTTTTTTTCTTTTTTCAAATTGCTTTTTTGAGAAACCATCAACTTTAAAGGTTTTATTTAAGAACTTAAGAAGGACATTACAATTATTTGTTAATTTTTGAAAATTAACCATGACATACGATCTTATACTATCGGAGGCAACCCAAAAATTTTTAACATTCAATATTAAAAGGCTTTTAAAAAAAACGCTCAAGTATTGAAAATACATTTTATCTTTATGAAAAATATCTGCCTTTTCAACCAATTTAACATATGTAAATTCATCTCCAAAAATTGGATCTTTAAATCTATTTAGATTTGCATCAATAATACTATCAATAGAGGAATAAGACAAAAGTTTTTTTTGCAATAAACTTGTTGGAAATTCATAAATAAAAGAAAAGATTGAATTAAAAGATCTTTTTAAATCCGCATCCCCTTTAGTAACAATAGTAGATAGCACAATTGAACTAAGCTGTTTATATTTTTTCCAACTATTGACAACCCGCAATGCAAATTGATGATTTTTTAATTGATCTTTTGTCATATTTTTTAATATATAGTCAAAAACATTCATTTTAGTTTCAAAAATATCATAATCGGCGAATAAGTTATTTTCTATATTAGAATTAGAGTTATCAAGATTTTCCGTCTTTTGTGTTGGACAACTAGAATCACCTAATCTTACACGAATAGCAGCTTCCTTTCCTTCAATACATTTTTTTATCAGGGTACTATCACATGTGGATTGATCTTGTAAAATTGTTATACATCTTTGATAAGTCATTTCCGCATGAAGATAATCTTTTTTTTTCAGAAGTATTTGTGCAAAGCCATAATGAAAAGAAAACTCATTTTTTTCAACACAAGTAGTCATTCCTACAATAACTTGTTGTTTACCAAAAATTGGTCTACCCAAGTTGTAAGAAATAAGGCCAAGTTGATATATTTCTTCACTACACAGCTTAGAACTCACTAACTCACTAAACGTATATTGTTGCAGTCGTAAAATGTTTTCGACAAAAGTTTCTTCCCATTGGGAAAAATTTTCTAAAGATTTTAGTTCTATTTTAAGAGTACCCATTACCCTATTACAACTATTTATAACGCAAACAAATCTTTAAACTATAAAAATATTAGCTTTAAACAGAAGAAATAAGGTAAATATCTTTCCCTACCATAATCACCAGCCTCCAAATATTTCCCTTTTCGGCTGGTGCCTTTGCATGCCCGATTTCTGTACCCTCGGGCATGATTTTCTCTTGTCATACTTGATCTTTCTAGACGGTAAGAAGGGGAGTTTATTTTAAATAGTAGACAATATTTGCAAATAAGTTTCCCACCATTAATGGCTCATAGTGGTGGCACCGATTCAGGTGATACAAGTAGTGGAAACGGCATCAATATCTATGAAATTCTTGACGATACATTAACTAGGAAATGTCCATCTGTTACATTCGAAAAATTTATTGTGCAAAAAACTGATTTTAATAAAACTGCTGATTCTGTAAAAGACGAAGAAAATGAAAGAGAATTAAATTTATCGGGATTTGAACTCAATTTAGATGGTGGATCACCAATGTTACAAAAATTTCATAATCCGTTTGATGAAACTCCCGATGAAAAACTTAAAGTCAATAAAGCAAAGTTTTCAAATGATCACATTTTAAAAACCCCTTCTAAAGATGTGGAAAATACATATAGTTCAAGTAAATCTGATGATTTGAATTTTTTTAAAGCATCAGTTAATGCAGCTGATGAGTTCCGTGCATTAAAGGAAAAGCAGAGTAAAGAACGAGGATTTGTATATCAAGAATTAGACACTTCAAATATTGGGTTGGTAGTTGATATAAGGAAATCAGATGAGGATTGCATGGATGATAATTCAGTAATGGATGATTCAAGTATACGACTAAATTTGATTCCTACTACAGCTAGACGTCGAAATCAAGAAGAAACGCAAGAAATTAATGTACCTACACAAGCAGATGGAAATATTCATGAAGAAGTTAATAGGTTGTTTAGAGAACAACGATCCAAACAACAAATTGGTAATGAAGATGAAGATGATGCTTTTTTTTTAATTGATGAACCAGATAAATATTATTCAAATTTTGTTGATAAGGACGATTTAGAAAACAGTGGAAAAAACAGTGATAACAAGAACGATAACGAAATTGAGAATGAAAACAAAAATATTGGAGATGACGTTGAACAGGAGGATACAAAGATATGTACTTCCCATAGTCAACTCAAAGATACTTTAGAATTAGTCGAATCTGATCCAAAAATGGACAATTCCACCGTAGAGAATAACAATGGAATATCACAACCTTCCCAAACTAATACTAGTCCAATTTTTGGGAGTGGAAATTGCATATTTTCGGAATCAACACAAGATATTTTTGAAAGTCAAAACGAAGATGAAGAGGAAGGAAAAAACAACAACAATGATGATGATGAGAATAGTGACATTAAACAATCCATAAAAGAAACACAAATAATTGGTAATTCTTCACAATCATTAGTGATTGGAGAAGATGATTTTGAACGAGATATTGACAAGTATAATGTGGATGATCAATACGATGAAGACGATGAAGCAATTAAAACAGGTAGGAGTATCTTACAGACATTTCAAATTGTTGACGAATCACAATCGCAATCGCAATCACAATCACAATCACAATCGCAATCGCAATTACAGAAACAATTTCAGTCAGAATTTGAATCCAATTCAATTATTGAAGACTTACAAAATAATGATAAAAGAGAAATAAATACTAAAAGCACTGAAGGAAATTATAGCTTCGAAGCATTTGATAATTTTGATTTGAATATACCAGATGCAATGAAAATAAATAAAGAGAAGTTAAGTAATGAAAGTAACAACAATAAGGATGATGATAAAATAATTGATATGAATCATGTTTCATCACCTGTTGATATAATTCAAAATTATAGCTCGAATTTTAATGAAGATAATGAAGACATTATTAATAAAACAGGAAACACAGAAGCTGAAGTTCCCAATACTAGTGCTGTATCTATAAGCAAGATAGAAATTGGTATAAATGATACGTTAAAAATAAAAGATCAATCTTCTAATCTACCTGATAATGACCTGAAAAATGTAACATCTACACCAATTGTTAATACTAAGAATTTGCTTATGAACGAAGATGAAACGAAGGTTGGGAATGTTGATGAGATAGGTGATGTTAGTGAAATCAAATATAGCATGATTGAGAGATTAAATAATGTCTTGAATAAAGAAAACGAAATAAATGAAAATCTGGGTAGTGAATATATTGAACGTGATTTTAAAGAGAAAAAGTATGATATAACAGAAGTTCTTGATTGTAATTCAGTATTTTTTATGAATGCATCAAAAAGAGTTCCAGGTTTTATTACGAGTATTCTTCAAACTGGAGATTCTATATTTGTTACTTTGAAGACTAACGATGATGAAGTTGTTATTGAATATTCTAAACTTTATGCACCAATCTGTTTTAATGTCGGTGATATTGTTAAATATTCTTTGGATAAATCAAGTAATTATATTATCACAGGATTAAAACGTACTTTGAATGATACTAGAGAAGACGATAGAGAAAAATATAAAATTGAAACTGTTGATCATTTTAATAAAATTTATGTAAAAAGACATAAAAGAAAGAGTGTTGAACAGTATGAGGAGGTTGAAGTTGATCTTAAAGATATTTATCTAACGGCTCCATTATGTCGGAATTATAAATATAAACTTTTTAATGATAGAGATGATTTTCAAAAATATATTGATTATCAAATAAGTCGATTTAATATGAATGAGAATGAAGGGAATTTAAGTGTTATTAATCCAGATGATACGTTACTTAATATGTTACCAATCACAATGGATACAAAATCAAGAAATGGAAGTTTTATGAACAATCTGAGGAAAGGACCATTTTATAAATGTTTGTTTATAGTTACAGGATTAAGTAACAATTCTAGACTTGGATCAAGTGGAGAATCTAAAAGTAATACACCAAGACATCAAAAGGATAAAGATATTCTTCCGATGTTAATTGACTTTATTCGAAAACATGGAGGTTGTGTATTACAAGAAAGTGGATTTGAAGATATTATTCGATTCAAGAATAAAATTAATAAATTCAAAAGATTTACAGGATATGGTATTAATACATCACCGAGGAAGGTAAAAATGTTACAGATGCAAATGCAAATGCAAATGCAAATGCAATCTGATAATGAGATGGAACATTTAAAAAAATTAGATAATGATTTTACGAATTACGAATGTACGATAAATAAGGGAGATTATTATGAAGTTGAACTTGATAATGAGAAAAGTATTGAAATTGAAGAAGAGCTTAAGAATTTTGAGTTTGGATGTGTTATATCTAACAAACATGTTAGAACATTAAAATATTTAGAAGGTTTATGTTTAAAATGGCCTATTTTACATATTGATTTTATTAGAGATTGTATGAAAGATGAAGAGATGATGAAAAATTGGAGAAATGAATGGATGAAGTATTTATTAATATCAGGAGAATGTAGTCGATTAAACTGTTCAATTGGGTTAGATATTTTTCAATATTATGATAATTGGAAAAAAAGATTAGGTTTACAGGGGCAATTGAGATTGAACAAATTATTTAATGGTAAAAAAATTCTTATTATTAATGATGGATTGGTTCAATTTAAAAAAAGATTGGAGGACAATGAAGGAGGTCAAAAGAGGACGGTTAAACGTCGGAAAACCACCAATGGTAGCGATAAGGATGGAGATGATAGTAATAAGGATAATGATGCTAATAAAAAAGATGAGGAAGATGAAAGCGATGATGAAGCTAGAGGGGAATATGGAAATACAATCGACGTACCTGTGAGAAATGAGACATTATTATGGATATTCCAGAAGGTGGGATTTAAAACAGCGATAATAATGAAAGAGAACGGGAGTGTGAAAGATCAGCTCGGGCTGATAACTCCGAAAGAAGGGTACGTTTATCTGAAACACGGTAGTGACATTGAATCGTTCCGGTCCGTGATTGGGGGCGATGTGGAGCTCGTGAACTGGGAATGGGTCGTACAGTGTGTAATCTGCCACCGTGTGTAGCTGAAGAAAATAGCCGGGTCCAATGAAAAGCGCCGAGCCTCCAGCAGCCGCGGCGTCGATCGACGGGCCACCCGCGCCGGGCCGGGCCGTGTCGACTATCGACGCGTCGACGCGTCGATAGTCGCGAGCGACAGAAAAAGAAAAAACACAGCGCTTTCCCCGCGTGGAGTGCGGATCCGGCAGACAGCCCTGGTCCCGCAGATAGCGAGCAGCTGCCAGTGTGGATATATTGTGTGGTCCCAGCGGTGCAGGCTACACGGGCAGTGTCGGCTTTTTCCATCACACCTACGCTGCAGACGTTTGCAAGCACCACGATCGCTGGCCAACACCACATATACAAACACACTGAACACTGATCATGGCTAGTGCAGTCATCACTTACTGGAATGAGAAACTCATGTTTTGTTACCATCTTTTCATGATTCCTCTTGCGTATCTTTTTTCCACAATTTTTCAATCTTCATCCTTGATTATTAGAGGTTTCAGTCACTTTCGTAATGATCCATCTCCTCATGAGAATTTAAAATCAAAAGATTTTGTTGTTAATACCAATATTGGTACCGACAACAGTACTGATTCTGATATTGATATTAGTACTGATACTGATACTGATACTACTACTGATAATACCACTCATACCTATACTTATAATGCTATTCATACCTATACGTATAAATATACCGATAATGATACATTATTTCCTTCAACTATTAATTTTCTTAAACTTCTGACGTCCTCTGATACACAAAAAGATAAGCATTTTTTTTCAATCAATAATGATTCAAATGACTCAAATGATTCAATCGAAACCGATTCTTTACATTTTTCAGATGATACAACGGTCACACAATGTAGTACCGATTTAACATCTACTTTTTTTCCTTTGAAAAATGAATATGGTGAATTAGAATTTAAACTAAATAACGAAATTAATAAAGATAATTTAGTTACTTATTCTAATACCAAAAACTTATCACCAACTTCAGATACTGTTGTTCAAGCTAATGATATTACAACTAACACTATGGATACTAAAAATGGTTTTATTTCATTATCTCCTGTTTCTTCAGTTAAATCAAATAGTTCAAATGATTCAAACACTATTATAAATGAACCAGAAAATGAACATGAACAACATTGTCATCAACATCTCAAACATGAAAGTGATCAAGAAGATTTGGAAGATTTGGAAAATGATGTGCCAGAATCAGAAAAAATTCATCAATGTCCTCATTGTGATTCAAAATTTAAGATTCGTGGTTATTTAACTCGTCATTTAAAAAAACATTCCAAGACTAAAGCTTATCATTGTCCATTTTATAATGCTTCAGCTGAACATAAATGTCATCAAACTGGTGGATTTTCAAGACGTGATACTTTTAAAACACATTTAAAGGCAAGACATTTTAGATATCCACCGGGTGTTAAATCAAGTAAAAGAACAGGTATGATGGGTTGGTGTGGAATTTGTGGTGAAAAATTTCTTAATAATGAAATTTGGGTCGAACGTCATGTTGAAATGGGTTTATGTAGTGGTTTGCCTGTTGATTATGTTAAGAATTTAAAAATTGGAAAAAAGAAAACAGGTAAACATTCTAAATTTTTAGATGTTGGCAATATTGATGAAAGTTTAAAACTAGAAACTAAAAGCTATTCAAATGAAATAACCATTAAAAATTCTGGTTTGATTGAAAATAATTATTTACAAAGCCCTTCAAGTATTAATTCATCACCAACATCATCATCTACAATAAATTTTAACTCTTATCTTGATTTCAATTCCAATCTTAATGCAAACGTAACCGAAATTAAGATTGAACATAATGATTTATCAGTGAAACCAGTGAATACTAAGAGTACTCATCAAACACCGTCATCTATTGATTTTGAAACATTACAGTTACTGAATAAACAAAACGAATTAACAAATATTATAAATAATTTAAAACAAAAACAAATTGAAAGAGAACAAATAGAGCTTCAAAAACAAAATTATCAACAAATGACACAACAAGCTCAGCAATTTCAAAGTGTACAACAACAAACTCTATTTTCAAACATGAGTGATATAAATGATTTCAAAACACCAACAATACAAAGCTTCGTATCATATTTGTCATTTAATGATGAACGACAAAACCAACAAGGAAACGATATCCAGCAGATTTTAATTCGACAACTGCAATACCATCTACAATACCAAAATCACTGCCAACAGTATCAACAACCACAATCTGCTTTTATTGCTCACCCATCTCTGCAACAACTTGCAACGCAGCCATTATACACTACGGAATTCGACGAGGACTTCCCCTCTCTTGACGGTGAATTCAGTTCTATACGGACCAGTATCTAATGAGACGGAACCTTTGTACTTGTTGCCGTTATTCTTATTCTATGATTCCTTTTTTTGATGTAACTTTAATGCTTTTATACCGACCGACCTCTATTTACGTCTTGCGTCGATCGACGCCGAACAGGCGAACGCGTCCTGCCCGCAACCCTGAAACGATGACGCAACCACAACAACCGCTCTCGCTTTCTCGTTTTCTCGTTTTCTCGTTTTCTCTCCCGCAGGCTGCGCTTACTTGCTGTGTTCCCCCCCCCGGCCACCCTGAGTCCCGAGTCGACCCCCAACTTTTCCTGTTGCACGCTAAACCCCTTGATTTTGACTTCCTTCTATCATCCCGATCAAAAGTAAAATACGTTTTGGGCTCTGCTTATTTTTGCTTCACTGCAACTCCTTTCCTCCCTCACCAACCTCCCTCCCGTCTCTACACCGTTCGATTTCCTTCGTTGCTATAGTGAGTGAGCAAGTCGCATATATCGTCATCGAAGCTATATTTAGTATTCTTAGCTCTTGCATCTTACATCAGTTTGATCACTCCTTTTTTGCATTTCTATTTTTTCATCCCTTCACTATTTATTTTCAAAATACACCCCTTTACATCTGATACTTTTGTTATATAACTATTTACATTTGCCTATCATTTTATTTAACACACTTCAAAGCTAATAGTCAAAAACAATTCATTTCACGTTTGACATATTTAAATTTATCTCTGCTACTATATATTTGATAATTTTTTTTTTTCCTACTGCTCACATTCTTTTAATCATTACTGTATTATTACAATTATTAATTGCATAATTTTTATTTTTGTTCTTCAAATTATATTATATTACATCAAATCAAATCAAATCAAATCAAATCAAATCAAATCAAATTAAATTAAATTAAACCAAATAGAATTAAATAATAGTATAAATACACACAAAACACAAAATGTACTCTTTATTAATACATCTTTTTTTCATACTAAAGTTTTTACTTCCCTTTTCACAAGGTTCTTCTATTCAACAAGAGTCGTCTCGAACGTCTGCACAATCATCTACGCCATCTTCCTCTTCTTCAATAGTCTCTTCTACGAAAGAATATTCAGACTTTGCAACTTCTGCATTACCAGTTTTGAAATTTTTTCAAGGAGATAGTCGTTTGTTTGATTTTGTTGTCGAATTAGGATCTTCACATCAAGAAGTTGGTTTAAGACTTGATATTGTTCAAGGTGATGTTTGGATACCTGCATCTGAAGCTTTTTCTGAATGTACGGCATCCTTTTCATCTCGAATAACAACAACAATAGAAGATTATACAAAATTCAATATATTGACAACCTCTGTAACTCCAACAACTACATCTGCGATTGAACATTCTGAAATTACAACAAATACCGGTACAGTTTCTACTGATACTGCAACTTTTGTTACTGTTAATATGGTAGGGTATGCTTATACTCAAAGTTGTGCAAGTCTCGGCGTTTACACAATTATGCGTTCATTATATGGAAATTTCCTAGATTTATACAATAATTTAATAGTTAATTTAGAACAAGCAACTAAATATATGATGACTTATGTTTCTGGTGTATTAGTTACTGGTGTTTGGGTCGTTGATAATTTTGTTATGAATTATAGATATGATTCAAAAATTGAAACTGTTCAATTATCAGATGTTCCTTTTGTTTATACAAACTTTTCAAATGTTGGAGTTGGTGCATTAGCTTTAGGTTCTTCACAATCTGATCATGCTTATAGTTATAATTTTATTTCAAATTTTGTTATGAATAATATTATTAAATCAAACTCTTATTCTCTTGCTTTAAGTGCTCAAAATGGAACGTCTCCTCAATTAATTCTTGGTGGTATTAATACAAATTATATTTACAATTATAACAAGATAAACCATGGTGAGAATAAAGAAAGTGATGATTCCATTAATAATGAAAATTCAAGTTCATCCGGTATGATGGCATTATTTGATTTTATTCCAGTTTATGATGAAAGTCAAACTTTTATTCCAAATAATAATGGTATTTCAAATTCAATTCCAGCATTTCCAATTTTTGGTTGGGGTGTTACATCAAATTCAACAGGTCAATCACTTATTTTCTCTTCATCTTATAATGATAGAACTACAATTGCTGATTATCCAAAACCTGCAGTTTTCGATTCTCGTTATTTTTATAATTTTATTCCTTATTCTACATTAGTTGAATTGGCAATTGAATTAAATGCAGTTTATTCTTCTGATTTAGATAGATGGTTAGTTGATTGTTCTGTTGGTGATACAGGTACAATGGATTTATTCTTAGGAAATTATACAATTCATATGCCAATTTCAAAATTATTATATCCTGCATCATTTAATAATACTAATTTAGTTTTCAAATCTGGTGATGATGCTTGTTTCTTAGCATTTTTACCTGATTACAGATTAGGTTATTCTGTAATGGGTACTCCATTATTAAAGAATATTTATTTAGCTATTGATAATGAAAATAATAAATTGGCAATTTCACAATTAGAAAATGAACTTTTAAACCTTGATTTTCATATGAATGAAATTGATGAAAATACTATAGATGAAACTGTCAATTTAGAACTCGAAATTGAATCAGGAGAAAAACAAGATTTAGCAACTTCTTCGATAAACGCAAATAAAATATCTGCTGCATCAATAACTGCTTTTACTGCTCAACCAACACATGGACTTTCAACATTATCAAATCAAAATTACACAATTGAAATTGAACTGACATCACGTGTAACCGTTTCTTCATCAATTTATGCTACTAAAATTACATATTCTGATGATCAACAAATATCAGGATTTACAGAAGCTAATAATTTATACGCAATTCAATCAAATACAATTCCTTTTGCAAAAAAATTTACGTCTGTTTCAGGAATGACCTTGACTATTCCAAAATCACTTGTTTTTACAGATACTTTAAACCAATCAACAGAAGTTTATATTTCTGATGGTGAAATTTATTTACAAACAAATGCTGATGGTATTGGTAAAACCAATGGCCGATTAACTACAGTTACCAAATCAACAGAAACAGCATCAAACATTTATGCATTCAGTTCACTTGTTTCAACCATCAAATCTTCTCAAACCATGTCTGCTGCAGGTTCTCATATTAATGTGCCGAATTTTTTTAACATTATCCTGAAATTACTAAGCTATGATGGATATTTTGATATTCAAATATTTGGATATGGATTGCTTATTGTTTTAGCTTGTACAATTATGCTTTGAGTAAATGATAACAACTTGTTATTATTCGAATTTCTTAGAAACTATAGATACTTGTCTTTTTTATTGTTTTTTTTTTTTTATGTAATAAGAACAAATCAAAGTTAAAAAAAAAAAGATAAATTAAATTTTAAAAATAAATAATTTGTAAACTCATATAATAAAATCAACTTGATTGAATAAAACTGAAGTTGTTCAAAGTCTTGAACAAACCACCGTCGATCGACTTTATTTTTTACATGCGCCACATTGTAAATTTTATGGCGCAGCAGCACAGCCGTGAAAAAAAAAAAATAAGCAAAATTGTCTGAGTTTTTATTGGGAACAAAATTATGTGAAAGTTCCATAACAACTTGAAAAAAAAACCAAAGAGGAGCGTCAAATTTTTTTTCATTTTTCATAGAGAGGGTAAAATAGGTTTGCTACTGTAGAAACATCGTACTGGAAAGGACAGCATATATCATCAAACAACACAGCTTCCAATATGAGTGATAAGAACGTCCGTATTGCAATTGTCTCAGAAGACAGATGTAAACCAAAGAAATGTCGTCAGGAATGTCGGAAATCATGTCCAGTCGTTAAAACTGGTAAATTATGTATTGAAGTTGCACCAAACAGTAAGATTGCATTTATTTCTGAACATTTATGTATTGGTTGTGGTATTTGTACAAAAAAATGTCCATTTGGAGCTATTCAAATTATTAACTTACCAACCAATTTAGAAAATGAAGTTACACATAGATATTCTGCAAATTCATTTAAATTACATAGATTACCAATGCCAAGACCTGGTCAAGTTTTAGGTTTAGTTGGTACTAATGGTATTGGTAAATCTACCGCATTAAAAATTTTATCTGGTAAATTAAAACCAAATTTAGGTAAATATGATGATCCACCTGATTGGGAAGATATTATTAGACATTTTAGAGGTTCTGAATTACAAAATTATTTTACTAAAGTTTTAGAAGAAAACATTAAAACCATTATTAAACCTCAATATGTTGATAATATTCCAAGAGCTATTAAAGGTCCATTAACTCAAGTTGGTGAATTATTAAAAGCTAGATCTGAAGGTAATACAAAAGTTAATTCAATTAAAGATACTATTAGAATGACTGATTTATCAAAACTTTTAAAGAGAGATGTTGCTAAATTATCTGGTGGTGAATTACAAAGATTTGCAATTGCTATGACATGTATTCAAAAGGCAAATGTTTATATGTTTGATGAACCATCATCTTATTTAGATGTTAAACAAAGATTAAATGCTGCATTAATTATTAGATCTTTATCTGATACTGATGTTTATACTATTGTTGTTGAACACGATTTATCAGTCTTAGATTACTTATCTGATTATGTTTGTATTTTATATGGTGTTCCATCTGTTTATGGTGTTGTTTCCTTCCCTGCATCTGTTAGAGAAGGTATTAATATTTTCTTAGATGGTCATATTCCATCTGAAAATTTAAGATTTAGAGCAGAATCTTTACAGTTTAGATTAACAGATGCTTCTGATCATATGTTAATTGAACAATCAGCAAGTTTCACATATCCAAACATGACTAAAACTCAAGGTGATTTCAAATTGACTGTTGAAGCCGGATCATTTAATGATTCCGAAATTATCGTTATGATGGGTGAGAATGGTACAGGAAAAACTACCCTCTGTAAATTATTAGCAGGTGCAATTGCTCCAGATGAAGGTTCTAAGGCTCCAGAATTAAATGTTTCTATGAAACCTCAAAAAATTGCTCCAAAATTTACTGGTACTGTTAGACAATTATTCTTAAAGAAAATTAGATCATCATTTTTACATCCACAGTTCAATACTGATGTTATTAAACCATTAAAAATTGAAGATATTATCGATCAAGAAGTTCAACATTTATCCGGTGGTGAATTGCAAAGAGTTGCTATTGTTTTATCTTTAGGTAAACAAGCAGATATTTATTTAATTGATGAACCATCTGCTTACTTAGATTCTGAACAACGTATTATTTGTTCTAAGGTTATTAGAAGGTTTATTATTCATTCCAAGAAAACTGCATTCATTGTCGAGCACGATTTTATTATGGCTACTTATATGGCTGATAAAGTTATGGTTTTCGAAGGTCAACCATCTATTGATGCAACTGCTAAGAAAGCTGAATCATTATTAACTGGTTGTAATAGATTCTTAAAGAACTTAAATGTTACATTCAGAAGAGATCCAAACTCTTTCAGACCAAGAATTAATAAATTAGATTCTCAAATGGATAAAGAACAAAAATCAAGTGGTGATTACTTCTTCCTTGAAAACAACAAATTGTGATTTCTTCTCCTTTTTTTTTATCTTATGACCTACTTTGTACTTTCTTTTCTTTGATCCATAATTTCATTCTATTCTATACACTACATTTATAACCTCTTTATATTTTATATTGTAATTTTTCATTTCATTTAATAAACCCATTTTCTATTTTTCATATTTTTTTTTTTCGCCGATTTTCTCATTTTTTTCCAAGCGAAAGAAATTGCCCAGTGGGTAACTTTCAAAACGATGACTATACGCAACCCGATGGAATGAAGATTAGTAGATGACAATCCCCTCCCAAAAAAAAAAGGTATTTCTTTTTCAGCATCTAAGAACAGCAGCAAACAATGACTGAAGAAGTTACAAAGAAGGTTGAAGAAGTCACTTTAAGTGAAGCACAACCAATTTTAGGTCCAGATGGTCAACCATTATCTAAAAAGGCATTAAAGAAATTAGAAAAGGAAAAGGAGAAAGAAAAAAAGAAGGCTGAAAAGGCTGAACAATTAGCACAAGAACAAGCAGCTAGGGAAGCAGCAGCTTTAGCTAATGATACCGCAAAGGATAACTATGGTAAACAACCATTGATGCAATCAAAGCCAGAAGATGTCACTGGTGTTAAGAGAATTAACATTTCATCTTTATCAGCTGCTAATGATGGTGAAGAAGTTGTTTTTAGAGCAAGAGTCCATACTGCAAGACAACAGAGTGCAAATATGTGTTTTTTTGCTTTCAGACAACAAGATGCTATTGTTCAAGGTTTATTAAAATCTAACAATGAGTCAATTTCCAAGCAAATGGTTAAATGGTCTGCCGGTTTAAGTTTAGAATCCATTGTTTTGGTTCATGGTGTTGTTAAGAAAGTTGATGATTTAGTTAAAAGTGCAACTGTTCAAGACGTCGAAATTCACATTACTAAGGTTTACTTAGTTTCCTCTGCTCCATCTCAGCTGCCACTTTTAATTGAAGATGCTTCAAGATCTGATGCAGAAGCTGAAGCTTCCGGCTTACCAGTTGTTAACCTGGATACTAGATTAGATGCAAGAGTTATTGATTTAAGAACTGTTACTAACCATTGTATTTTTGAATTACAAAGTGGTATTTGTGCACTTTTCAGAGAATACTTATCTAACTTAAACTTCAGAGAAGTTCATTCTCCAAAATTAATTGGTTCTCCATCTGAAGGTGGTGCTAACGTTTTTGAAGTTACTTACTTTAAAACTAAAGCTTACTTAGCTCAATCTCCTCAATTTTATAAACAACAATTGATTGCTGCGGATTTCGAAAGAGTTTTCGAAATTGCTCCAGTTTTTAGAGCTGAAAACTCCAATACTCACCGTCATATGACTGAATTCGTCGGTTTAGATATGGAAATGGCAATTGAAGAACATTATCATGAAGCTGTTGATACATTAGCAGATATGTTTATTTTCATTTTTACTCAATTAAAAGAAAGATACGCAAAAGAAATTGCAGCTATTAGAAAACAATTCCCAGTTGAAGAATTTAAGATTCCAGAAAAGATGGTTAAAATTCATTATAAAGAAGCTGTTAAGATTTTAAATGAAAACGGTAAAGAACAAGGTGATTATGAAGATTTATCTACTGAAAACGAAAAATTCTTAGGTAAATTAGTCAGAGAAAAATATGACACTGACTTCTTTATCTTAGATAAGTTCCCATTAGCTGTTAGACCATTCTATACTATGCCTGATCCAGAAGATCCAAACTACTCTAACTCTTACGATTTCTTCATGAGAGGTGAAGAAATTCTTTCAGGTGCACAACGTATCCACGATCCTGAATTATTGAAGGAAAGAATGAAGTTCCACGAAGTCGATCCAGCTGGTCCAGGTGTTGCTGATTATGTCGATGCATTCACTTACGGTTGTCCTCCACATGCCGGTGGTGGTATTGGTTTAGAAAGAGTTTTAATGTTCTTCCTGGACTTGAAAAATATTAGACGTGCTTCTTTATTCCCAAGAGATCCAAAACGTTTACACCCATAAGTGAGTTGTGGACTTGTTTTTATAAATTGTTTAGAAAGATCAATCACTGTATTCTCTACATAACTATCGTAACCACAATAACTTATACATTTATTAACACGAAAATCCTAATCTGTGGGATCCCGCGTACAAAACGACACCCCTCTAGAACTAGTTTTCAATTGCCGTTAACTTTAGCCATAGAATTATTTTCTTTTCTTTTTTCCATTTGAATGCCCTAAAAACATCTTGTCAATCACCAAATGAGTGAGGCACCAAAAGATATCCACATGTCACAATGCAGTAGTGCATTACATTATCTTTCATTAACAGATGGATCAGGCCCAAATACTCCAAAAAATATCGATAAGAATGAAGAAGCTATTGATGATGAATATGATGATAAAGTATCTGATTTCGTTCATGGTAAAAAATCCAGTGATTTTTTTAGTTATGGTGTGGAACATGATGGCAGTGATAGTGATGATAACGAAAAAGCATTAAATCCACATTTCTCTTACAATGAAGAACAAATGTTGAAAGATCAAGATGCTAAAATACGTGCATTTAATACACTAGCTTCATCACCAAGAAATTCCAGATCTTCATCTGCAAATTCAAATATCCATCCTGGTAGAAGACCATCATTGGCTGATTTTATTGTCCCACCTGTACCACCTCTTTTATCTGCTTCTCCGAAAGCTTTAAGAACTAACTCTAAATTTTCATATAATCCAACAATTAATGAAATGACACCAAAAATTAACCCGCCAACACCATTAAATCTCAAGTCAGCTTCCCAAAGAGAAACTTTTTCTTTAAAAAGACAATCAGCTATTCAAGAACAAAAATTTAAACTTGGAAGCATTTTGGCAAATGATCATAATTTAGCAAACGATGAACCCCCTATTGAACTAGTCAACATTTATAAACAAATCAAGTGGTGTATTGATGTTAGGAAGAAATATCAAGATGTTTCATTGCAAAATCCAATCGAAAATCCTAAAAATTTAGAAAATTGGAAAATTTATCCAAATCCACCATCTCCCTTCTGGAAAGCACAAAATCGTCGTAAGTTTAACAGTACTAGTGGCTATGATTTGAATGAAGATGCACATAATGTTGACTCTCGTGATTTTGATTTTGAAAAATGTGAAATACCAGGTCCTGATGAAAATATTGATTTCATTACTGATGAGGAAGATACGTATCACATCGTTTACATAGAAACTGGTAAAAAGTTAGTTAATGTTCCAACTATCAAAGATTTTTATATGGACTTAGATAAAATCATTAATATTGCATCTGATGGCCCAATGAAATCATTTGCTTTTAAGCGGTTACAATATCTAGAAGCTAGATGGAATTTATATTATCTGCTCAATGATCACGAAGAAACATCAGAATCGAAGAAAAATCCACATAGAGACTTTTATAACGTTAGAAAAGTTGATGTTCACGTTCATCATTCTGCTTGTATGAATCAAAAGCATTTATTAAGATTTATTAAACATAAAATTAGACATTGTCCTAATGAAAAGGTTATCAAAAGAGATGGTCAAATTTTGACTTTACAACAAGTTTTTGATTCTTTGAATTTAACAGCTTATGATTTAAGTATTGATACTTTAGATATGCATGCACATAGAGATACTTTCCATAGATTTGATAAATTCAATTTGAAATATAACCCAATGGGTGAATCCAGATTGAGAGAAATTTTCCTCAAGACTGATAATTTTATTCAAGGTCGTTATTTAGCTGAAATCACAAGAGAAGTTTTTGATGATTTGGAATCATCAAAATATCAAATGGCGGAATACAGAATTTCAATTTATGGGCGCAGTTTAGATGAGTGGGATAAACTTGCAGCTTGGGTTATTGATAATAAATTATTTTCTCATAATGTTCGATGGTTGGTACAAGTTCCAAGATTATACAATATTTATAAAAAGAGTGGCTTGGTTGAAAATTTCAAAGATATTGTTGATAATTTATTTAAACCATTATTTGAAGTTACAAAAAATCCACAGTCTCATCCAAAATTACACGTTTTCTTACAAAGAGTTATTGGTTTTGATTCTGTTGATGATGAATCTAAAACTGATAGTAGATTTCATAAGAAATTTCCATTTCCAAGTAAATGGAATTCAGAATATAATCCGCCATATTCTTACTACCTTTATTATTTATATTCAAATATAACATCATTAAATCAATGGAGAAAAAGACGTGGATTCAATACATTTTCTTTGCGTCCCCATTCAGGTGAAGCTGGTGATCCAGAACATTTAATTTCAGCATATTTAACATCAGAAAGTATCAACCATGGTATTTTATTACGTAAAGTTCCACTTGTTCAATATCTTTATTATCTTTGTCAAATTGGTATTGCAATGTCACCATTATCGAACAATGCATTATTTTTAACTTATGATAAGAATCCATTACCAACTTATTTCAAGCGTGGTTTGAATGTTGCTTTATCAACAGACGATCCATTACAATTCTCATACACTAGAGAACCATTAATAGAAGAATATTCTGTTGCTGCGCAAATTTGGAAATTGTCTAATGTTGATATGTCTGAATTAGCTAAAAACTCTGTTATTATGAGTGGTTTTGAATACGAACTGAAGAAACATTGGATTGGTCACAACTTTGATGCTGGCGGTGTTGAAGGTAACGATGTTGAAAAAACCAATGTCCCTGATATTCGTGTTAGCTATAGAAATGAAACATTACTAACCGAATTTGCCTTGATTGAATATTATAACAGTATTGAAGGCGTTTAATATTATTTGTAGAATTTCACTTTCATTTTTGTTAGTCTTAGATAGTAACTGAACGTAATTTATTTTCAGAACCAAAAATTTTATAATTTCCAAATTTGATTCGTTCACTAATATCACGCTTAAACTGTTCTCCAAACATTGAAAATTGGAATTCCGAAATTGCTGTAGGATCATGTAATGTATTCAAATTAAAGAACCATATTTTGATATTATCTATGAGACCCTTTTTATATGGTTTATCTGAAGGAAGTAAAGATACAATAAGTCTTAGATTTTCATTCGTAGGATGTTTAACATTAACGTAAGACTCAAACTGAATTTGATCTTTGATGTTTTTATTTTTCTGAATACTTTTCTTCCATCTAATTCGATTAAGCCTTTCTATTGTAGATTCTCCCTGGAATAAATCACATGAAAGATTAAAAATCAGATTTCCAACCAATAATGATAACGTACCGGTGATTATGACAAAAACAATCAAAGCTGCATGTAATTGATGCCAAATTCCAGAATATACAACAACTGTAATCCAAGTAAACAGCAATAATATTTCAATTGAGATTACAAATACAACAAATGAGCCGAAGTTTTGTTTTCCAATGGTAAATCCAACAAATGAGCAAAAGTGATCGAACAACGGAATACATCTATCATTAATAGAAGAATGATGACTTCTGAGTAATTTTATTGTTGTACATGTTGAACACCAAAATGGCAACCCATTCTGATCGCATTCAAAGATATATGGCGGATTAATAAAATCATTATTGTTTAATGTAGAATATGAAGAAATGAATGATATATTATCATTTGCACTATTATTTTTGTCAATATTTTCTGTGAACTTTTTTCCATTATGAACATATTTTTCCAAGTCATATGGTGGTATACTAAACGGTAATCTTCCTGGACCTTGAATAAATATTAGAAGCCAAAATATGAGAGTAACTAGCCATACCGTGTTGGAAACCACCAGAAAAGCAATCATTGAGGCACGATCATTGGTGAATTTATAAACGTGTGTGTAACAGAATAAGTAAGAGTAAACCCATTCAGCATAAGCCATATATAAGATAACACATACTGGAATTACGGGTCGTAAAAGATGATGCTTTGATATGATTGACATGGCATGAAGGGCTGAGTTGGGTATAAAAACTGATAACGAAAGAAGAAAGTAAGACATAAAATGTATGAAAAAATTAAAATCTTTAAAATTTAAGAATGTAAACTGACTTATATCTAACTACAAACAAGTTATGCATCTATAAAAAACTATTTTTAGAGACCTTTAAGTTGTGTTATTGCAACTAGGTTTCTAGTTATTCCACTCCAATTATTCGCAAAATCGTCACTTTCAATCTTGAGTTTGTAATTCTTTTCAATAGTTTTGATATTTGCAGTGTTTCGTAAATTTATATCATTAAGTTCAACAATTTGTCCATTTACTATTGAACTTATATTTTCTAACTGGGAGTGAAAATATTCTGAAGTAGCATTTTCACTTTTAACAACCTTCAATACAAGTAAGGAATTTGATGTTTTAGATATCCCAAACTTATTTAAACAATCCATAATATTTTTGAATGGAGATAAGGCATAAATAATTTCAGTTTGTAAAGTCCTAGATTTCATGGATCCGTTGGAATTATCTAACATAGTTTTATAAAATGCACTATATAACTGTTCTAAACTAACGATGTTTTCTGCATTGATGAATGCATAATCATAATCTGTGTTACCCTTGATAAGATTTTCTTTGATAGTTGTTAAATTTTCAACATTATTGATTAGCACAGCTAATGCTGTATATGATGTAAACACGGGCACCTGAAGTTCTCTATATGGAATAGTAGACATATTTTATAGTTTTTTGAGCCTTGTGTTACTATTTCTGTGATTTTTGGTGAATTTTTTAAATTTTCTAAAAAGAAAGAAGTTCCCAAAAATTTGTTAAAGTTGGTTTACCTTGTGCGCCCAAAAAACATGTTGATAATAAAGTTTACCTGTTTTATTATATCTTTTTTTCAATCAAGTACAGATGAATCAATATTGGATCAATTAAAGAGAGGTTATGTCAGAGTTAGTAGAAAATGTTTGGGCTGATGAATTGAATGATGAACTCAATGTTTGGGAAGACAAGCCGGTAAAACTGAGTACTGGAAAAAGTATAGGTTCGGAGCAGTTAGGCGAACACGTTGAAGAAGCTACTAAACGTGACTCAGACTTTCAAAAAGATAGTAAATTGGAGGACGAACGTGAACACTCAAAATATCTATGGAATCATGAAAATGTACCTGACAATGAAGCCGACGAAGAAAAAGGAAATGTTTGGTCAACTTCTCCGAGTACTGTAATAAAGAACGAGAGAGGGAAAGACGAATCCAATAAAAATGTTATAACAGTGGAGAATAACAACACAGAAATAGTACTTGAGACTAATAAATCAAGGGATAGTTTAGCTAGCACTCACGGAACAGATGAAGTCTCGGATGTTGATCAAGATGAAAATAAAAAAGAAGATAAAGAAGATGATGAAAGTCTTGATGATGATGAGTTTGGAGATTTTGAAGAGATACCTTCCACAAATATTATATTTAATAAACCAATAGTCGAAATGTTGGATAATATTTTTATAGAAAATGAAAAAAATGAACAAATTGAGAGTATTAACAAATCGACACTTCTTGTAGAGGGTGGAACAAGACCAATGAAATGTTACAATACACTTATTGCGGATAATCGACAGTATTTTTCCAACGAAGTTGGTATTTTGAATACACGTCAACGTGGGTGTCTAGAGCAATTGGAATTGTATAAAGAAGTAACAAATATAGCAAATGAATGGGTTTGTGACGAAATGGGTATCAAGAAAGATAAAAATAATAATAATCAAGAATGGAAAGGGCTTGGAAATGGTAATATTTTTAGATGGTCAACAAAAGTTGAAAAGGAAGATAAAGAGAAAAATAATGAAATAGCTAATGATTATATTCTTGAAAAAAAACAAATTGGACAAAAACTCTTAAATGCATCGTACCATCAAGCTAGAACTATTATTGAAGAAAGACGTGAGAATGAAAGACGTAAGAAGCTGGCATTGGACAAAGCGAGGTGGGAAAGAGAACAAAAGTTGAAGAAAGAGCAAGAAAAAAGAGATGAAGAAAGAGCCAAGTATAAGGTTGAGAATGTTGAATTAATTGAAGATAAAAAAAAGAAAGGTCTTTTTGGAAATATGTTTAAGGGAAAAAGTAAGATTGCCAAAGATCATATATCTCATAAGAACGTTGTTGGTAATTTAGCTGATGAAGTTGTAAAGCCAACCAAACTTTCTCTTAAGGAGGAAATGGAAAGAGAAGGCTATAATTTGAGTAACGACAAAAAAGGAAAGCATAAAACTAAATTGAAGAAAAGACATGAAGATGGTGATGATGATGAAGATGATGATGAAGATGACGATGTGTTTGGTATGGATGCAAGTGGATATAATGTGTTGGATCCTAATGCAGACATTCAGTCAGTGGACCAAAGCATATTTAGTGGTAATGTTCAAGAAAATAACAATCTTGCTGATAGTATTCTTCCAAACGCTACAGAGGTTGATGATAATGTCAATGCTATTAAAAATAACGAGGATGATGAAGATGAAGATGACGAATTCGGTAGCTTTGAAGCTTATGATACTTTTCAAAATAATAATGAAAATGTGGCAGGTGACGACTCTGGCAACGATTTCCAAAATGTTAATAGTGCTACCGATGATGAAAGTTTTGAAGACTTTCAAACGCATAATAGAGAAACGATACCAGCCAATCCTATAAACTCTGTATATACCACTAATCTTATTGATTTGTAAGTAATTTTCATTACTAACATTTCTAGGGTTTATAAAAATAAAGATTTTCTTAATATTTACAAGAATTTACATATAGTTACTTAAATAATTATGTTGAGTCTATCTATTTATTGCTTTGAAGTTGGAGCCTTTGGGAAATAATCATAAAACCATATTTGTCTTGGTGGAAATTCGGTTGGAACTCTTATTTCTAATGGAAATCTTTTACCGTGCTGATGTTGGTTAGCAATTTCGTATAGCTGAGGATTGAGCTTTTGTAACTCTTCAGCAGCAGCTTCCATTGATTCGTATTGTTTCTTTAAAAGTTCTTGTTTGTGTTGTTTTTTACTTTTTCTAAGGACAGACCAAGCCTTCATGACAGTTCTGTGCTTAATGTAATCTTCGTTACAAAGGTTCAAAAGTCTTGGCTGTTTTCTACCGGCAGACATGACAGAAAGTTGGTTAACAATCCTTTCGACTTGAGGGTTGGAGGTGGCACTTTTGAATCTAATTTGTTGTGTGGTTGTTTTGATGCTGTTAATTAATCTTGCTGTAAACATTGCTGATTGTGTCCAAATGTGTGACGCTTGCTTCGTGGCCTGCGATATCAAATTCACCCTTTTCTTGTTTCTTCACCCTTTATCTCCTGCTTGCTGCAATTCATGTCACTGCTCTCGACGAAGTGAAAAATGTGGAAAATGTGGAAAATTTAGAAAATACAAAAATCGTTTCACAGCCCGAATATAGCGTCGGTCGACGCCATTTGAGAAAATTGCTTGTCGTCCACTGTTTCTTATGATTTCCTATGAAGAATAAAGGTTGTTATAGAGGTAAGTTCATTAGATCTATCTATAAAGGTATCAAACAAATAGGTGGGTTATTTGGGAATACGCCAAAATGTCTTAATCTTTATTTTATAACCGATTCGTAGCAGTATAGAATTGTAGACCTCCTCATTGTGCATTTCATTTCTAGCATCCTTATTGAATTCAGTATCTTCATTCTGTCGATACTCTAGATCAATTACACCATTTGAAAAGAGGTGTTCGATCAGATGAGCATGTTCTTGTACAATCCAAATTGAAAGCAACCCTTAGAAAATGGCTAGCAGATATAAAATTAACCACTACAACCTAAAAGTACACAAAGTATTGAATTCATTACGGAGTCATTTACGGGGGCTTTCCAAAGTTTTGTTAGGGATCAGCTGTGACAAAACGAAAATAAAACCGATTTTTCGCAAATTTTATAGAACAAGGCCGTCATTCTTCACTCTTGCTGTTACAACAAAGATACCAATGTTTCTTTCTTTTTTTAACTCCAAAAAACCACCAAAAGACAAGCAATAACCTGGAAAGCTTTTTGCTGAAAAGAAACGTCCAACTCTTAATTTTCAATCAAAAGACGTATGAAAGTACAAAATTGAAAATACACTCTTTTTGATGCACACATGTTCCGCCTCTATATCTGGCCCTGAAAATCCTGTGGCTTCTAATCATGGCAATGGCAATGCGTTAATGGACTGCTATCTATACTTTTATCCATGTACGTTGCTACCATGCCAGCAAATATAGCTGGAATAAGCCACTTTTTTGAGATAAATAAATAAAAAAAAAAAAACAGTGAGATTAAATAGAAATCGTGGAGAGAGAAGAGGCTTGCATGTTCTACAGGAGAGACTGTGAGGTTTAGGTTTGCAACGGCATTTGGGGAGAGGTTAAACCGGGGTTTTGTTCTTTTTTGAAACATTGCTCTTTCAAATTCTACTTAACAATGGACAACGTTGTAGGGGATACCAATCCATTCAAACAGTTAGCTCAGCAAGAAAGAACTCAACTCCGAAAAGCCTCAGGTGTGTTTCCTCAGCCACTTTCAGAATCAAATAATTCTAGTCTTTCAATAAATGAGTGCAATTCCTCATATAAAAATAATTCCAATGATGGAGATCAACATGCATCTATAAATAATGAACACAGGGCTTTGAAGGATGATTCTGCAATGTTCAAGTCTTCAACCCTGAATAAAGGTCATAATTTAAACAGTACCTCAAATGATTCTGATGATGACTCTGAAGACGACCAAGATCTCCCTCTTCTGGACCCGCAATTAGTTTCTTCTACCTTACTAAATACGCATACATCAAACATTACTCCTATATCAACAATTACTCCTATATCAACAATTACTCCTATATCAACAATTACTCCTATATCAACAATTACTCCTATATCAACAATTAATCCTAAAATCGGCGTAGATTCAACTAATGAATTGACTAATGGATCAACAAGTAAACCAAGCGGACTTGACAATGATCACCTAATTCGACATAGAGACCCAGCAGAAAAAAAATTTTCTCTCAATTCAAAAGGTAGTCTAGGTTTGAATATTAATTATACAAGTACTGATCAAACTGCTCTTGATCCTACCAATATTAACCACAACGAGCATAACCAAGCCAATATTAACCACACAAATCATAACAATAGTGCCATTAACAATGTTACTAATAATGAGTCTATTAATGCTCAGTCAATATTTACGATAAACTCATTACCAAATTTGAATACAGTCACTCAAGCACCTGTCTCCATTGAAAACCCTCCTGATACGCCAGCAAGGCCCCCTCTTCTTCCAAAAAGACGTTCAAATAATCCGGGCTCAGTTAAAAAAGTATCAAATTTAGATCCAGGTTCAAGTTCAACCATATATACGAATACCCTTTATACTGATAGAATATCACACAATTCTAATTCAGCGTCTATTGAGGAAGATGCAAGAACTTTGCCAAATCGTCATAAAATTTCTACGCATAATAATTTATTAATTCCAACCAATCCTGAATTACCTCAACGTCCTCATATGTCAGTTTACTCATATTCCTTACCAAACAGACCAAAACATTCTAAACCTCCAATTCAATTAACTACGAATTTATCTTCTCAACATTTAAATATATCGACAAATTCTGATTCTGATTTAACTCCAATTGTATCAACACCCATATTATCAACAACAAATTATAATGTACCACTTGTGCCATCCCATGTGGGATTTTTAGATGAATCCCCATCAAATAACTCAACCCCACTTTCTCCTCATGTACCTTATATTAAGCAACAACCAGAATATCATGCAACTCATTCGCTACCTTTAATTACAGTCACTGAACCAACTATTTGTGTTAATGATGGAAAACCTCCACCTCTACCCAAAAAACCACAATTACCTAAAAAGCCTGCACTTCCACCAAGAAATGGACATGCAAATACATCTGCTTCGGAGCTTTTAAGAAATTATAGTAGACGATCTTCACATTCAAGTGTTGATAAATCATTTATTTCACATTTTAATGATAACAATCTGGATTTGGAAAGTCTTAAAAGTTTGGGAATTACAGAAGAAATGATTCAACAACAAAGAGAAATTGAAGAAAATTTAAAAAGGGAGAGGGATACAGAGCAACAGATTAGAAATCAACTTTTAGTAAATGAAGGAAGCACATTAAGTATACCATCGGATGATATTTATGATACCTCCTCAACTACTTTGGACATTACTAATGATGAAATTTCTATTGCTTCTCATGCAAGTGAAGATATGCCTGATGATGTTACACAATTAGAAATTCCGACTAATTTATCAAGAACTCATAGTTCAGTATCAATTGAAGAAATTGCTGATGTTCAATCAACAACTAGTACTTCTGCATCATCTATTGACATATTTGCAAACGGTGATTTGACAGAAGAGGAATTTCTTAAACTATTGCCACCCGTTCCAAAATATAATGAGTTTGCGAGTGAAACTGAAATATCTATTCCTGGTGGTAAAGTTATCAATATGATATTAATAAATGAAAATCACCCGAAGGAAAATCCACCAGAATACACACCTGTTTCAGATGTCTTAAAATCAATTGTTAATAGACCTCAATTTTCACAGACAGGTGGTGATACATTTAGTGTTCGTAGAAGAGAAAGGGAACAACAGCAACATTATAGTCGTCATAATCATCATCCTGGACATTCGACTTCAACTAACTCGACTTCGAGATCTTCTTTCAGCAGAACTAGAAGATCACCAATAACGAGATCAATGATTCCTCCCTCTATTAATTCAAGATACTAGGTCAATGGATTGCCTATAAGTAAAATTTGTATACAGTTTTATAGAGATTAATGCCTAAATGAACTCCTCATTTTACTTCAAAGACATTGGAAAAAAAAAAAGAAATAGAAAACTTTAAGTTTTAATATCATTCAACAACATTAGTCTGAAGCTAGCTTGAAAGATGTGCATATACCTTTTAAAAATGGTCTGTTGAAGCCTTGTAATCCTTAATGTATTATCCATATTTAATATCCAGTAGAATTAATAGATAAATCGATATTTAAACTAAACAACTATAAAATATATTATAAACAACTAATAAACTATATGAGAATTATTAAAAGTGGAATCTTCGTTCCTTTTAATAATTCCCATTTCTTTACATTGGTTAATGTTTAGATTAAACACTGTATCAAGATAACTCTTTCGGGATCGTTATCTTGATAAGAGAATGCCGTAGGTCCAATCTTATCATATCAACATGGTCGAATTTTAAATAACATTATTTTATGTTTGAACATTCAATTACGTAATCATTACAAATAGAGTATAGAATAATAGTCGGATCTTTTTAAATAAATTACAAAAACTCAAACTATTTCTTTCCTGAATTTTCAAGTATAGACAAACAAACTAAAGTCACGTGACTAAAAACAGAATTAGGTGGTAAAGCATAACATATATTTTATAACAACTTCCGATATAGTGTAATGTAAGATGTGTGATGTCCTTTCTGATATTTATTTCCTATTTGGGTATTGTTATTAGTTGTTATTAAATTTCCTAATTCGGACTCGACGATGGCGCACGCTCACCAGTC